>MU223774.1:583273-600640 GCA_018584345.1 Thuja plicata | reverse complement strand
TAGAAATCATATTTTTTTCAAAAAAAAAGAAAAAAAAAAAGATTTTTTTTAGAATTTGCATGGAGTGGTATTCTATTTTTAGAAATTATATGTTTTCAAAAAAAAAAAAAATAATTTAGAATTCGCATGGAGTGATATTCTATTTTTAGAAATTATATTTTCAAAATTTTTTTTTACTTGTAATTATATTTGATTTTTTAGTAATTATATTTGATTTTTTAGTAATTATATTTGATTTACTTTGGATTCTTGTGTTTTAACCTCTTAAACTAGTAATCTTTGATCTCACAAGTGACCTTGCTTGGAGTTGGTGAGCTAGAAACTATTCTTGTTGAGAAGATAAACCTTTAGATCCTTTGATAACACACTTGAAGAGTTTTGGTAATCTCTTGTCCACCCACTTTCATACAAATTCAATTTCAACCAATATAAATTGGGTAAATCATCCTCCTGATCCATATGTGTTAGTGTATTCACCCATTTAGTGGGCACCTCTATGGCAGTGTTGGTTTACACCCCTTGCAAAATTCTATCTTATCGCCTCTCTTTTGGACAAGTGAAGGCCTTTATTATCCTAGTTTGGTACCAAAATATCTTAGGGTCATCCTATTAGCTAGTACCTTTTCTTTCATGCCAGTTACATTAAGATATCAAGTAGATCAAGGAAAATGAACTCAAGTAGTCTTTAACCAATTACCCTTAGTTCAAACTCGCCAAAAATGTAAGGGAAAAGAACCTGTATTTGATCAATCACCTAGGAACAATTCAGAAGTTTGGTTTGATTCCAAGAGTCACCTTACTGTGTTGGGTACACCCTTAGCATCTTCTCGATCGAATATAGATATGAGTTACACAATGAATCGACGAGAGAGGGAAGACATGGATAAACACCTTGATGACATATTTGCAAAACATAGAGATACCATTTCGTTTGGCGGTTCCTCTCATGACAATCGACCAGCTTCACCCCTTATCTCAACTAGATATCTAGATGCACACCAAAGAGATGAGAGGTAAGAGGCAAGCCTATCAATATGAGAAATCACAACATGAAAACCAAGATGAGGAACTTTATGACACTCCCGTAAATGCAGCCTACACCAATAATTTGTTTTGACATTCAAGACCAAGTTCACCACTCAAAACATATTCAAGATACACGAGTGAAAGACTTAAGAGAATTGAGCATGAAAAGAAAGCCTTCCTAGATGAACAAGCTAAAAAGGAAGATAAATTTAGACTCCTAGAGTTGGAGAGACAAACCTTGTTGAAAATAGAAAATAAATCCCTCCAGGAGGAGAAAGATAGACTCTTGGCTCAGCGACTTAATGACCAATTTAATAACATGCGTGTTAGTGGTGGAAATAACTCTCCTCCATCCACTCTTCTTGAGACTCCATGAAGTGGAAAAAATTCAAGGATGCCATCATGATCTCCTAGCCCTAGAGGAAGAAGGGATTCAAGACATGATCATTATAGGAGACAGACACCTCCTAGGAACTCAAAACAACCTTCACAATGTGCTCATCATGGTTCACAATATGGGGGTAGTAGCTCAAGTTTTGACCTCACCTCCCAAAACTTCAAGAAAATGCAACAAAAACAACTCTTTCAGTAGTATGTGGAGAAATATTTAGAGCAAAACAAATACAAGTTCCTAGAGAGTTTAATCAACAAGGGTGCTAGAGTCCCCTACAAATTTTATGTGGACAAAAGTGTTAACATGAAAGACTTCCCTAGAAAGGTTTAGATCCCTCAATATGACAAGTATGATGGGAATGGAGATCCACATGATCACGTGCGCCAATTTTATACCACAATTTTTGAGTTCTATCAAGATGACTCATACCTCATGAGGTTGTTCCCAAGGAGTCTTAAAGGTCAAGCAATGGAATGGTTCACCAACATAACTCCTCCTATCAAGACTTTCAAAGAGCTTGTCCATGGATTTGTTCAACACTTTGCATACAACCTCTCAAGATCTATCACCATGTTGAACTTATGAAACTTGAAGCAAATTCAAGAGGAATCCTTTGTCACTTTCTTGCAAAGGTGGAGACGACAATGCTCTCGTTGCTCTAAAACCATTCCTAAAAATGAAAAGATTGACATCCTTGTTAGCAACTTGATTCCCAAAATGCGGTATGAAGTTAGGAAGATGGTTTTTGATTATTTTGACACCATGGTTGAAACCACATGTAGGATTGAGGATGTTTTGAAAGAACAAGGAATTTTTACCAAACATGGAAACAACAACAACAACAACAATGGTCAAAACAACAACTCTAACAAGGATAAAGGGAAGAACTCTCACTGGAATATGAACAAACAAGTGGTCAATGATAGAGTTGTGGACTGCTCTCAACCCAAAGATCAAAATATGCTCCACTTGTCTAGTGATGTTCAAGCCATGAAATTCAATGCATCTCATCAACAAGAGAACAAGCCGAGATACCAAGATAGGCCTAAGAAAGAAAAATGCCGATTTTCAAAACTTGGTGACTCATATGAGGATGTCTTGAAAACACTTATCACCAACAACCTTGCACATCCTGAAGATCCCGTGAAACATTATATACCTAATGTTAAGCCACATTGGTGGGATGAGAAGGCCTTTTGCAAGTTTCACAATGGTATTGTACATGACATTGAAAATTGTTGGAAACTCAAGCATATTATTCAAGATCTCATTGAGAATGAAAAAATTAAGATAGATGGATTGAACACCGATGTCGATCATAAGGAATTCAAAGAACCATTTCCCAAGTATGAAAAGGGGGAAACCTCTAAATTTAAGAATGGCAAAGCTAAGATCAATTACACTTACACAGATGCGGAGAATACCATCAATATGCTTGAATTTGTAGAAGAAAATGTAAATATGATGAGGGGTAAAGATCCTTATGGTTATGATCTAGATGTGGACTCTCCTCCTATCTTTGACGAAGAACCCATTGTGGTGCTAAGGGGTCCCAACTCTAGAGTTTCATCGCAAGCCCTCAATGCTGTGACATGAAGTCAAGGTCCCATTGTCATTAGAGGACCCAATTTGAGTCAATTGAATAAACCTAAGCAAGTGGAATCCAAGAATGTCACCTCAAAACCAGCAGTTAATCCTAAGTCTACTTATAATCTTGAGGATGCTTTGCGCATGACAAACTTCCCCAACAACTTAGATGTTGATCAATTCTAGAACATGGTTAACCACATTGCTAGCCCTCATTACCTTACCTTTTTAGAGGATTATGATAAAGCTTTGAGCCACCCACACAATAGTGCTCTTCATATTGATGTCATGATCCATAGAACCCGTGTTAGGTGCATGTTGATAGATGGGGGTGTTGGGATTAATATATGTTCCGTTAGTCTTTTGAAAGAGTTGGGTTATTCTAAAAAAGTCATAGATACCAGGAAAAGGATCACCATCAAAGCCTATGATGAGGTGGAAAGAAGTTCCAAGGGGTTGGCCATCCAACCTGTTAGGATTGGCCCTGTTGAAAAAGATATTTTATTTCAAATAGTTGACGCTGGCCTCCTTGCGTATAATATCTTGCTCGGTAGACCATGGATTCACGATATGCAAGCGGTGTTGTCTACCTATCATTAGTGTGTTAAGTTCCCCTACAATGTAATAGAGATTTGTATACCTGGGGATAACACTTTATCTGTTAATTCAATTTCAACAGGAACTCATGTTCCCCTCAATAGAGAAGCAAAAGACTTTGATGCAACCTTAGCTGAATGTAAAGACAAGCTCAAGTTGATAGACCTTGGAATGGGAGGGTAACAACTCAACTCCCTCACAACACTGCCAGTTTCACCTTGGTCTTATGGAAAGCCTTCATAAGAAAAGAGACCTTCCTCTTCAGCTATGACCTTATTTGGCACATTTGTAGAGTCCTCGGTGCCTATTCAAGATGAGAAAGAAGAGACATTTGTTAGATATTAGATCTATTGAGAAGAGAAATATATGCACAATAAGAACTTCTCTCCCTCTCCTAAGGCTTACGGATGAGGGTATACTTTTGTTAGACAGATGGGATATCTCGGACATGGCCCTCTTAACCGTAGATTGGATGCTAGAGCCGAACCTCTTGATCATGTTGTTTTTGGATGCAAGTCTAAGAAGCCGGTTGGCCTAGGATTTGTGAATCACAACAAGCACACTACTCCTATCCTTGATATTTTAGATAGTGAAGATGAACCAGAATACGTACCTAGTTTGACAAATCAATAAGACATGTGTGAAGATTAGGTCCCTTCTACTAAACTCCTCTGGGGAGATTCAGATATTTTGGTCGCTCATGCGTCAATTACAACTTTAGAACAAGAATCAGATGTAGAAGATCCTTTGAGAGAATGTCAATGAAAGAATCTTGTTCGTTTAATGGAAAGAGAAGGTGCTAATCTTGATGACGCTAGACCTTCCACATCATGATGTCCAAAACCTTCATGGTGTAAGCATCATAGTCACAGTTCAGACACAAGTTCACACAAGTATGAATGAGACTCCTTCTCAGATCCCTCCACAGTGGACATGGATGTTGATGTCATCCACACTTATAGTTCTCACCCTGAGTTAGCTGACAAGTCATGTGTAGGATTAGAGGATTTGAACCCACGTGTTACCTTAGTGGACAATTCTTCACTTGTTAGGATGAATCCTGATTTGGGTAGCTTAGAAGGATACTTGATGGACTCTGACTCTTCAGTCACCAGCGATAATATCATTCACATTTATAACCTTGAACCAGTCATTGAATTGCCTCTTATTCATCCTGATCTCATTGATTGGTCCCAACACTATCAAGAACCTAAGCTCTTAACATTTCAAAATGATTATGAGATAGTGTGTTACCTAAATTTCATTGAACCCGTAGTCTCTTCCACCAGCAAACCAGCTATCAGCATCACAAAGCCAGACATCAAGTACCTTAGTCACAAGATAAAAAGAAAAGAAAATCAAAAGAATAAGAGTTCTAATGGTGAAAACCACTGCATGGCGGTGTCAGAACTAGAAAAAGTAAAAAGAAATGACGTATCCAAGGGTGCAAACCTCTTTAAGGCACCTAAGGATGAGGTACTTGATCATCTTCCTAGCTACTTTCAAGATAAATCTTTAGTGCTTATTGAATCCAGGTGTGTTGTTTGTTTCTCCTCATGGGTACATGATTCCTAAGTCTTGCAAGTTATTATTCCCATGTACAAACAACATTACTAAATATGAAGCTTTAAAAAATGGACTTAAGATGGCCATAGAATGGAGAATCACAGATTTACACATCTATGGGGATTCACAGCTAATAATCAACCAAGTTAATGATGAATATCAAACTAAAAATGAGAAACTGGTACCTTACAAGCAAATGGTTGATTCCTTGAAATGATACTACACATTTTTCACATTTCAGCAAATCCATAGAGAAAAAAACAAAGTAGATAACGCTATGGCTACACTTACTTCACTCCTTCAGTTAAAGAAAAATGAATCCAGATTTGAATTCCTGGTGGAAGAGCTACATCACCCTATCTTTGACTCCTAAGAAAGCCATATCATTTGTATCCTTGTTGGTCACGAGTCATCTCAGTATGGTGTCATTTACTCATACCTTCATAATGGAATTATACCTGAAGCCTTTAACTTATCTAAATGCAGAAACCATACCTGAAATGCCTCTCGCCATTCCCTTATCTCTGGTGATTTGTATAGGAGGGGTCTAGATGGAACACTTCTTAGATGCTTAGAAAAGAAATAATCTGACCAAGTGTTAGTTGACATCTGCGAGGGCATCTGTGGGGGACATTCCAATGGTCTTGCCATGGCCTGAAGGTTGCTTAGGGCAGGGTACTATTGGCCTACGATGTAGATTGATGCGGTAGCTTTTGCAAAATCATGTGAAAAGTGTCAAAAACATGGTAACATGATACATGCTCTAGGCAAGGAGCTTATTCCTTCTATATCTCATTGGCCATTTCAGCACTGAGCCTTTGATCTTGTTGGGAAGATTCATCCCAACTCATCAGGTGGACACAAGTTTATTATCACTGCTACTAATTATTTCACTAAATGGGTAGAAGTTGTCCCACTTTCTATTGCCTCAGGAAAGACAATTTCTCCATTCATTTTGAACCATATCATCTGTCGATATGGAGTGCCATCTGAGATTATCACTGACAACGAAGGCTAGTTCAAAAATATAGACCTTAAACAAATCTGCAAGAAATTCAAGATTAAACAACATTGGTCCTCCATTTACTTCCTGCAAGAAAATGGTCAAGAAGAGGCATCCAACAAAACCATTCTTTAAATCTTACATAGAACAATCTATAAGAATGGTAGAGATTGTCTCTTATAGATAAATCTGACTTTGTGGGCCTACAGAATGAGTATTCGTACTCCTACTGGGGCTACTCCTTTTTCCCTTACATATGGCATTGAAGCAGTGTTACCTTTGGAGGTTGAGATTCCTTCACTTAGAGTTTCCCTCAAAGGTCTAGTTACAGATGAAGACTACCGCGCCATGAAGACTTCAAGAGTTAGAACTTATAGATGAAAAATGTCAAGCATCATTTGACCATATGAGGGTTTATCAAAAGCGCATGTCCAAAGCCTTCAAAAAAAGGTTCACCCTAGAGAATTCCAAGTGGGAGATCTTGTCCTACGTGAAAATCCTAAGAATCAATAGCATATAGATCAAAAGGGAAAATTTGAACCTAATTGGCTTGGACCTTACATCATTACATCAACTTTTGGGTTAGGTGCTTATTTACTATCTACAACAAAGGGAGAGAAGCTCCTTGATCCTATCAATCTCTTGCACCTAAAGAAGTTCTATCTATGATGCCCATTCTGTATGAGGGCATCCTTTGTACATAATTATTGATCCTGAAAAAATTTAAAAAAATGATATATTGTCAAAAATTCTAAAAATTAGAAAATATCCTAAAAAAATGATCATCTTAGTGAAAACCTAGCAATAGGTGCTTTGATGTATCTTCAAAAAAATTATATATTCCAAAAATACCAAAAAAATCAAAAAAATAAAAAATTCAAAAAAATAGAAAAAGTGCCTTGTTGAAAACCTGGAAACAGGTGCCTTGGTAGCAAAAAATTGTAATAAAATCCAAGTGGTGAAAACCTAGAAACAGGCATTACTTAAGGCCTTTGCACCCCTATTTCTTACATTGTGTCTTCGACACTTAGCCTTTCTCCATCATGCCTTGTCCTTGTTGCCTTGGTCTGGAATTGGTCTTTGTCTTTGTCTAGGGGGCATAACTGTGTTAACTTTGGTCTCTTGGATTCATTAGTCTTTAGGACATCTCACAAATGGTGTTTTTTTCAACACCACCCCAATTGTATTTTTCAATACAAACCCTGACATCGAGTATTTTTCAACACTTATCAATTTGGTCTTACCCAGTTTTGTCATGTGATCTTACTTGCTTGCAAGCATTCAATCCTCATCCTCAGAACTCAGTATTAGTAAACACATTTAAATTTTTAACCACAACACTTAATGCTTGAGCTACGTCATGATCTTTTCTTTGTGTGTTGACTGTTATTGATTTTCATAGAGTGTCCTTGTCTAATAAGTCTCTCCAGGATGCATAGCTAGAGGACTTGGGGCATGAGGCATGTTTTTATTTGCTTTCTGCTTGTGGGTGTGGTCTTGAAACTGTTGAGTGTATCTTGTTGTTCCCTTGAAACACTTAGGAGATTTGAGGCTTCATCCTTGACTATTTTCGCACAACCGTTCTTATGGTCATCCTGACATCTATGCCTTGATGCGAGCATAGTTTTGCTACATTAAATTGGATAAGCTAACATCACAGTCATCTTGACCTTTATGTCTTTGATGCTTATGTTAGAATATTTTCACATTCCAATCCGATATAAATCACATTCATATCTTCATAGTTGTGCTTATGACTAGTGATGATTGTGTGATTTTTCGATGTCCGTTAATAATTGCCTAATGATGAAAATAAGTTCCTTAATATTCTCTAATGAATGATGAACACAAATTCCTATGTTACATTTTCTCTATTGCAAGTACACCTTTTCATTTTCATATAGCTTGCATTGTTAGACTTCATGTTAATTTGGATTTTTAGGCTGCATTATGAGTTTGAGAGGGTTTTCCTTCATCTTTCTTGTGGACTTTTAATCAACTGTGGTCATGTTTTGATCTTTATTTCCTTATCTTCTTTCATGATCTCAATCGAAATTTTCTATCTTAAACAGTTGATTGATTTTGGGGCATTCTCTTTCCTAAGGCAAATTCTCTTTCTTCTCTCCATTTCTTTCCATCTCTTCCAAACTTCTATCTTCCATTCGCTTTCACTCCACTTCTTTTCTTCTAATTCAACCTTGCGGCATAATATTTCATGCTTGATGCTTTACCTTGGTTTTATGATCCTTATATCTTTCATCTTACTTCTAGAACCTTATCTTTAGTTTGATTTGATCAAATTTATCAATTTTATGTTTCTCTTCTATTTCATTTTGATTTCGATCACGAGGGGGTAGTACCTATCAAACTCCAATCCTTGATTTAGCTTTATCAATCCTATTAATTGCTCCACTTGGGGCAACCTTGCTTGAGATTCTTATCTTGGACATGTCAATTACCTATTTACAGTGGTGTTGACCTTGTATTTTTCAATCATCTTATCTTTTTCCTGATGTGTTATCATCTGTCGATCACACATCTGGGTTGTTTTGTGATCCCAAATCGATCTCACACTTCAACTACATTCTTTGACTATATGTGTTCCCATAAAGATCATACATTGGTTAAAGAGGGGCAAATGTATGCACCCTAATGTTGGAATTACTAGAATGATGTACTGAGAGGGGAGGGGTGAATCAATACCTCTAAATTTTTTTATGTGATTGGCCCATTAACCTTTGTGTCATCCGATTTGTATACTCACCTATCTATCTGTTCATCTTTCTTTATGTATTTAAATCATAACATAAGTTCTTTACATGTGTAAACATTCAAGAAACATACATGAAAGTAAATAACACATAACACAAGATATGATATCGCAAAAAACTCCTGTTAGGAAGTAAAAACTACGGTGGGGATGTCACCCACAAAACTTCACTATCTGCAGATAAGAAGGGAGCCAATTAAGGCTTACAATTTGATCACTTCTAATGATCTACCTTGTTAGGAGTATTAGAGTGGAGACCTGTTAGGATCTACTTCGTTTGAAGCTTTGGCAACACCATTACGTGTGCACTCTGTTAAGAGATTTATCAAGAACTGTTAAGTCCACCTTCTACTATAGGATTTCTGATGTGATGCACTTGTTAGAATTCAACTACATTATAAATGTTGATCTGATAGTATATGCAATCTCTAATTACTTATAAAAGATCCTATAAATCTTACAATGTATATGTAATCACCTTGAGTGATTGAATGATACCTTGTCTCTGCTCGTCGGTAGCCTTATCTGTGTTCTTGAGAACTGATATGATCTGTTTCTAAAATTTTGCATGAATTCACTTCTTCTACTTAGATGCTCTTCATGGCTACAATCATCTGTCAACTCTTTTATTATTACAAATGATTGAACATCTATATATACTATTTTCTAGGTCCATTCTTGATTCACACTTTTTAAGTTAACTCTAGATTCAAGGTTTACAACTTGACCTTGATCTTTAGTTAGTTATGTTTTAGATCCATTAGGATGAATTTAAAACATTTACAATATACTTTCTTGACCCTCAAGTAATGATATAAAATAAATCAAAACTCTATAAATAGAATTACAATATTTTATCTCCCGTGGAAAGTCAGATCCACTTTTTGTGGGTTCTGTAACTGACTATCAGTTTTGATGCTCAAGCTTCTCTATCAGTATGTTGGGTTTTTTTCATTCTTTGCTCTATTAGGCTTCTGCTCTATCGGTGTCCCTATATTGAACCCTTCATTGGGTTCCTTGCCTTTTCTTCTTTGTCAGCGATGTTCACAAAACTGTACTGTCAGTTTAGTGATTTTGGATCCGTCGGCAATGTACCAAAAAATGTTTCATCAGTGATGTCCTTTATTCTTTTTCATCAGTTCAACACTTGACTGTGTTCGTCAGTTAATTCTATACTCATTATTTTCATGACAAGCATTTTCATCTTGTCATTTATGCAGTGTGTTGTCTGTCAGGTATGCCTATACCAATGACCTTTATCATGTTTTTCACTTAAGTATACTAATGGCAAAACTTAATATCATCAATCTCCCCCTTTGACATTAGTATCAAAAATTGATATGTGCAACATACTTAATATATTAGTATGTACACCTGTGTATACTTCATCCTTGGTCATTTTTATTTTAGTCATGAAATGACTCCCCCTATGCATATGTTGGTAAGTGTAAGTTTATGTACATATAATTGCCTTCCCTTTTTGTCTTTTTCTGATATACGATATATTGTACATATCTACCTTTACATATTTATTCCTTCTATACATACAACATACATATCCTTTTCCTCCTTTTTTGATAATAAGGGAAAAGGTACTTACAACTTGTCAAAAATGTGGGAGTGTGAGGCTTTGATTTCCTCCATCATCTTCTCCCATTTCTCCTTCAAATTTTTGAGAGCCATTTGCTCAAGTGATATTATCACATGCATATGATATATTCTATCTACCACAAACATCTCTGGGGTTGAGATCAGATTTTGTGCATCTGTAATGTGTTGTTGCAGAGTAGTGAGGTTTGGCAATATGTGAGCCTGTAGCTCAGTAACCTCATTCCTTAATTGTATCTCTGCATCCCATATCTCTTGTCTTAAACTATTTACCTCTGTGAACTTGTCATAATGCAACTTTATTGCATTTGCATCAGAGCTTAAACTTTGTGCACTTGCTGTCATATCTGAATCTAATTGTGATAGTTTTTCATGATTCTCTTTTGTGAAATTGTCAAGTGTGCACATTTTTTCAACTAAGGTAATAGCTTCTGCAATCATTGGTTCTAATTTAATTACTAATTCAGTGAGATTTACCTTTTTTTCTGCCACTTCTTGGCTGATCTTCTCAACTAGTTTGAGCTGATACTTCTTCTCTGCCTGTTCTTCCATTGTCTGCTCTGCATCTACACTTTGAGTAGTCATGGCGTCGGTAAGAACTGCAATTTGTTCCATGACTGGTATGTCATTTTTAACTTTTACCTTAGGAACAAGTTGTTGTAGTATATCCCTAGCTTTGTCAAGTGCTTGGGCTTCCCTATGTGCTTTTCTCATTTTCTCATGTAGGGCTTTTCTTTGACATATTACTCCAAACTTTTGAAGTGTTTCAGTATCTAAATTTGAGACATCCCACTTGGGTATTTCGATCACCTCATCAAGTGTGATAGCCAAGATGTCTTTCTTTATTGCTTTCTTCTTCTTCTTCTGTTGGGAGATGGATTGGTGAACTACCATTTGTAAATTTTGAGATTGAATTGTTATGGTAGGTGAAGGTCAAGAAGATGAAGCTTCTTGTTGCTTTTGTTCAAAGTCCACCTGTTGGTTGTGTGAAGACGTCTCTTTAGTGGCCTTGGGTGTATCAACATATTTTTATTCTTTTTCCTACATGCTATCATCTTGCTTAACTTCTTCACTCTTTTCTTTTTCTCCATCCTTTCTCAATGTTTTAGCCTTGTTGGTATCTTCTCCTTTGTCTTTTTCAGTAGACAACATTTGCTGAGTGTCGGTTGCATCCTGCATCTTTGTGTCTATATCCTTTTGTGTGTCTGATGCATCTTTAGTTTCATCACCACCCATGTCCTTGGGTATGTTATAATCTTTCTTAGATGATTTCTCCTGAATATAGTTAATTTCAATAGCTTCTATCAATATTTTCATGTTGGTCAGAGTATTTACCTCTGCAGTGTCAGTAAGTGTGTCTTGTCCGTCGGTATCACATTGTGCAACATTGACATCTTCATATTTTTTCACATCTTCTGCAGGGTCTTTTCCTATAATGTCATTAATGATATTATCCAACCATGTTTCATCATTGACATCCTCAATTATGTTACCTTTTATTTTCAATTCTTCTTTGGTAACCTCTTCTTCATCATCCAAGTCACTATGAGTTAGGCTTGGTGGAATTTGGCTTTCTTCATTCTAAGTTTTGTCAAGAGTAGTGTCGGTCCATACCTCATCTGCAACTTCAATATTTTTGAGGCTTGTTGTTTCACTCTCTTCTTTGTCCAATTCAATTGATGAGTCACTTTGTGCATCTTTAAGGATGATGTGTTCTTTTTCTGGGCTAGCTTCCTGAGTTGGCTTTTTGAGTACTTTACACCACTTCTTGATGCTTTCCTGATCTAGCTCAATTAACTTCCCTTGAAGAAATTTGTAGGCTCTCATTTTGGGTGAGAACTCATTTTCATATTTCTTCATCATTTCATCTATCTCTTCCTTCTTTTATTCAGAAGGCCTAAGAGTAGCAAGTACTCTTTCTCTTATCTATTTTTCTTGATGAAGTGCAAATGTCCATCTTGCAGATAATCTATCCGATAGGTCCTTGGGTACTTCATATTCCTTGAATTGAAGCAGAACATAATTATGTTTGCACATTTTAGCTATTATAGCATCTTCAATTTTATTTTGATCCTCTGGATCAAATTTCAACCATTTCCTAATGTTAGGATCTGAAATAGATTGTGATTCTGAAATGTTTTTACATAATTCATCAATGGTTTTAGGAATCAAGGGTTCTTTCCCTTGTTGTACTTCTATGTCAGCTTCATCCATAGCTGATTCATCTAGATCTTCTCTTGTTCTATTTAACTTCCTCATTTTGGTTTGTTTCCCCTTTGGTGAGACTGGTTTCCTCTTGTAGGTTCTCACTCTTCCTTTCTTCAACGGTGAAGGAGTTGCTTCCTTTACTGTTTTGCTTCTTGTTCTTGAAGAAGTTGTTGTCCTTGGTTTCTTAGGTGGAGGAGGAGGTGGTGAATCTGACTGTGTAGCCTCTAAATCAATCTTTTATGTATCTTCACTGATGGGTAACTGGCCCCCAGTTTCTTCCTCCTTTCCTTCCGTTTCCTCTTCACCTTCTTCAGTAACTGCAAATTTCTTGGTTAAGTCTTTTACCATTTTGTTCTTCTTGTTTACAATTTTCTTGACAACAAGATCTGATTTGATTTTTGGTTTGGCTTCTTCATAAGTGTCAAATCTTGGTTTCTTGCTGTCCAAAGGTTCATTAAACAGTGCCTTGATGCATTTTGCAGCTTGTCCTGTTTGGATTTCATAATCCAGTGGTGATAGCCAAGATTTTTTAGGTACTGCTGGTTTGATATAAGTAAAATCAGTATCTACCATAAAAAATATATCATCTTTGTGTTCTTCTATCAAACTCTCTGGTATCCTTGTTCTTGCTTGCATATTTTCCTTAAATCCTTTGAAATACCCATTCATTAAGTCATCAAAATTTGTACCTAATGATTCTATGTGCTCACATATCTGTATGGTGACTGGTTTGCTTATGTCCCATACTACTTTGCCTATGGAAGGAATGTATTCTTCAAAGTAAAAGAATATGCACATAATAAGATAACCAAACTTACAAGTGTTTGTCCTTGATGAATTTATGGTGTTCATGTTCTCCTCAAGTTGATTTAACAATATTTCTGCAAGATCCATCTTCTTTCCTAGTTTGATGATCTTGTAGGTTGTGCTCATAGAAATGCTTGCAATGTTGTTCATTCTGCTGGCCTAAAATATTTTATATCCTACCACACATGCACAAACTTGAGTTCCTCATCGGTGATGGTGCTAACCTTGAGACCTCGTTTATCTGATTTTGCACCTGTTAACTTTTCTACTTCCTTCATGGATGGGTGCTTGTGAGTTTTTGGCTTGTCAGTTATGGGATATCTAGTAACCACATGAATAACATCTTTTGTTATTCGTTTAGGTTCATCAAGCCACAATGTCTGGTTATGCATTCTTCTAAGAACTATTTGTATCCATTTGGTCTTAAAAACCCTAGGAAAGTGTAATGCATTTGTCAGACCTTTCACTTCTAGATGCTTGTGCTCTTCTTTCAAGTTTCTAGTTTCATCACATAGTACCTTATAGGAATTGTCTAGGTCTAGATCTCCTAATTCCAAGATCTTTCAATGTATATAGGACCTTACGTCCTCTACCCACAAAACCCTAGGTGGGATTCTGGAGAATGCTCCAGAATCATCGGGTTGTGATGCAATTTTTGGGTGTAACTTGTATTTAGGTTCAACACAAGTACTATTGCTAATAAGATTAATCATTTTCTTCTTATCCTCTTTCAATTTTATTGTTCTTGAAGTAGATGCCATCGCATTTTGAAATTTAGGGCTTTCCGTAAATTAAATAGTGCAGTCGGTGATTGTAGGTACTTACTGAATCTCTTTGATCACTCGTGAATATGTTGAGTCATGTTTGAATCTTGCTGAGGTCGCACTTCAATCTATTCTTTAATCACTCTGCTTTGTCACTCAAAAATCGCGGGTGTGAAATGAGTTCTTCCGTCGCACTTTTATAACTTTTTGTGCCATAAGTTGTCATTAATGCCCAGCAACTCGTCAGTGTTCAAAGACTGAGTTTGTCGGTTGAGGCATAAATAACATCTTCGGTGTAGGCACAAAGTTTCAGGGTAGCTAGTAGCTTTGGTTATTTCACCAATGATTGTCGAGAAGATGGTGACGACAACATTTTTGGGCTCAAAGATCACCGATGTCTATCGGTTACACTTAGTGACTTGGATTTTGTGTAATGCTTGATACATTTCAGTAAGTAGTGTCAACTTTACTGTGTGTGTTCACCGATGCTTATTTGTACCCATTTACCGATGGATTTATTTTTCATTAATATTACAAGTAACAATATAGTGCATCTTCAATAATGCTAATTTTGTCAATATGATCAATGTATAATGGAACCGATGCATAATATAACTTGTCATAATGCAGTTCCATACTTACTTGTGCACCTTAGTTGGGAATAGTGATGCCACCAGATCCATTGGATGGGGTGTCATCATTTGCATTGCTTGTTCCAGCACCTTTAGTGTTTGTAGCTTTTCTCCACATCTTGTTCCTCATCTTCTTGATGTCATCAATGATGTTTCCATTGGGATAAGTGCTTGTGTCTGTCAGTCGGTCTTTGCAATCTTTTATCACATGTCCAACCTTATGAGAATGTAAACATGCCATACCTGGATTGGTCCATCATCTTGGTCTTCTAGTCCATTTTCTCATACAGTTGGCAGCAATATGACCATACCTTCCACATGATGTGCATTTTACCCATGTGTTATAGTCCCAAACATATGAGTTACTAATTCTTGTCGGTTTATAGCCATTATCAGGTTCTTTTGGTGTCCATGCTTTCTTGTTCTTTTTCCAGCACTCCTAATGTGTATGTCCATTCATTTTTCAGGTAGGATAGTACTTGTCCATGTAGGTTTCCTTCTTTGGATTTGTCACCTTAGATCTGCATTCACGTGCCTTGTGTTCTTTCTTGTGACATTTATAAAAATTACCAATGAAAGTAGATTGTGATTGAGGAATACCTTTCAATTTGTTTCTGCAAATGTTTGAGGTGTGGCCTGGTTTTCCACAGTGATTTCATGACAGCTTCTTGGTTCTTGGAGTTGCATTAGGATTTATTTGATCTGATTGATTAGATGATTCTCCATTGTTGGTGTACCCTAGACCTGTGTAGTTGTTGACTCTTCTTTGTCCTTCAAGAAAATCATCCATTCTTTTATCTTCAACTTTGTTGATTAATTCATTGTGCTTATTCTGAATTCTAACTTCATGATTTAGATTTTCATTCTCTTCTCTTAGCTCACTGATGATCTGTATTCTTTTAATGAGTTCATTATTTAATATGTTTTCTTCTTAACTCATAAGAATAATCTGATTGGTAATCTCATGGTGATGATCAGTAAGTCTTTGAATCTCTGATTCTTTTTCTTATAGCTTCCCTGTGATTTTCCTCCTATCATCAATAGCCAATGTTCTCTCTGATTCAACTTTTCTTGAATCATTCATGACATCAATCATTTTTACCATCTAAGTCTCTTGACCGATTTGCAACATCTTGATTTGCTCTGTTAGATGTAGATTGACCTCTTGTAGACTTGTGATCTCTTCTACTAATGTGTCTGATGCTTTGCTTGTTGTTGATTCAGTTGAGTTGAAGTAATCCAAGATCTCCTCTTCTTGATAATATTTTTTATTAAGCCTAGTTGCCATATTCTTTCTTTCATCAAGCAACTTTCTCATACTTACTCTCGCCTCCTTGTACTACTCATAGTAAATCTGAATTTGTAATTTCTCATTCTCAATAGTCTTGTCTAGTCTATACTTTTCCATTGTCTTGATCTTTTCTCTTAAGTCTTTAAGATTTTCAAGAGAGAGACTTAGCTCCAATACCAATTGTTTGAATTACTGGAATGATGTACTGAGAGGGGAGGGGTGAATCAGTACCTCTAAAACTTTTTATGTGATTGGCCCATTAACCTTTGTGTCATCAGAACTGTATCTTCACCTATCTATCTATTCATCTTTCTTTATGTATGTAAAATCATAACATAAGTTCTTTACATGTGCAAACATTCAAGAAAAATACATGAAAGTAAATAACACATAACACAAGATATGATATCGCAGAAAACTCTTGTTAGGAAGTAAAAACTGCGGTGGGGATGTCACCCACAAAACTTCACTATCTACAGATAAGAAGGGAGCCAGTTAAGGCTTACAATTTGATCACTTCTGATGATCTACCCTATTAGGAGTATTAGAGTGGAGACCTGTTAGGATCTACTTTGTTTGAAGCTTTAGCAACACCATTAGGTGTGCACTCTGTTAAGAGATTTATCAAGAACTGTTAAGTCCACCTTCTATTAAAGGATTTCTGATGTGATGCACTTGTTAGAATGCAACTACATTATAAATGTTGATGTGATAGTATATGCAATCTCTAATTACTGATAACAGATACTATAAAGCTTACAATGTATATGTAATCACCTTGAGTGATTGAATGATACCTTGTCTCTACTCGTCGATAGCCTTATCTGTGTTCTTGAGAACTGATATGATCTGTTTCTAAACTTTTACATGAATTCACTTCTGCTGATTAGATGCTCTTCATTGCTACAATCATCTATCAACTCTTTTATTATTACAAATGATTGAACATCTATATATACTAGTTTCTAGGTCTATTCTTGATTCACGCTTTTTAAGTTAACTCTAGATTCAAGGTTTACAACTTGACCTTGATCTTTAGTTAGTTATGTTTTAGATCCATTAGGATGAATTTAAAACATTTACAATATACTTTCTTGACCCTCAAGTAATGATA
>MU223774.1:567873-583223 GCA_018584345.1 Thuja plicata | reverse complement strand
TAAGTTAACTCTAGATTCAAGGTTTACAACTTGACCTTGATCTTTAGTTAGTTATGTTTTAGATCCATTAGGATGAATTTAAAACATTTACAATATACTTTCTTGACCCTCAAGTAATGATATAAAACAAATTAAATCTCTATAAATAGAATTACAATGTTTTATCTGACGTGAAAAGTTAGATCCACTTTTTGCGGGTTCTGTAACTGACTGTCGGTTCTGATGCTTGGGCTGCTCTATCAGTTTGTTAGGTTTCTTTCATTCTTTGCTCTGTCAGGCTT
Organism: Thuja plicata; assembly: GCA_018584345.1. Taxonomy (NCBI): domain Eukaryota; kingdom Viridiplantae; phylum Streptophyta; class Pinopsida; order Cupressales; family Cupressaceae; genus Thuja; species Thuja plicata. The sequence goes on along the minus strand of MU223774.1, from coordinate 582,942 downwards.
CTGCTCCGTCGGTGTCCCTATATTGAACTATTCATCAGGTTCCTTGCCTTTTCTGCTCTGTCAACGATGTTCACAAAACTGTACCGTCAGTTTAGTGATTTTGGATCCGTCGGCGATGTACCGAAAACTGTTTTGTTAGTGATGTCCTTTATGCTCTGTCGTGGGTTCAACACTTGACCGTGTTCATCGGTTAATTCTATACTTAGTATTTTCATGACAAGCATTTTCATCTTGTCGGTTATGCAGTATGCTGTCTGTCAGGTATGCCTATACCGATGACCTTTATCATGTTTTTCACTTAAGTATACTAATGGCAAAACTTAATGTCATCATCTAAAATGGTCACCTAGACTATGGGCCCCCATTCTTCAATTTATCAAATGACAGAATCAATTTATCAAATTCTTGAATCAATGCTTTGCAACATTTTAACTCAAATCAATTTCCTTGATCAAATCGTAATTAATTCAATTATTTCAATATTTCCTAAGGTTTGATCATTTCATCAATTATCTTATTTAATTAAAAGAAAACAATCCCTTTTTATTAAATAAAATAATCCTATTTAATTAAAATCTCTTTTAATTAAATTATCTTATTTTATTTAATTAAAATTTCTCTTAATTAAATAATATTATCTTATTTAATTAAAATATCTCTTTTTAATTAAATAAAATAATCTTATTTAATTAAAAGAAAATCCATCTTTTAATTAAATAAAATCCCCACTTAAATCCCTCTTTGTGTTGAAAAAAGGAAATAAATTAAATAAAAATAAATAAAGTTCTTTTTTCTACACATCTTTCTAAGTGGTGGGATTTTTGCCTCTTAATCATAGCCTTTGATTTTGCCTTTTGAAGATATGAGCACATGGATCAACCAAGATTCAGTCTCCACCATTGCTCATTTCTTTTTACCTCTTAATCTCTACCATCCATTGCTCTTTAAAAGGAAACCTCCTTCTCATGTGGATAATCAAGAGATACACTTTTATGCTATTGTTATGTTGCAGGTTTGGAGAGCGATCTTGGAGGAGAGTTTGAGCATTTGAGCTTGAACCATGCAACTTCTTCTTCTCCCATGCATTCATGGCAATCCATTTAGAGTAGATTCATGTTAATTTAGATTCATATTTCCTTCATAGATTAATTTGCATATTTCCTTTCATGCATTTTTATCATATAGAATAGCTTCCATTTTCATTTGCGTGCATATTTGGTGATCATGGAGACTAACATTCTTTCTCTTCCTCTTTGAATCTCTCATTTCATGGTGTACTTTCATGGGCATAACTAGGTCTAAATTGAGGGCCTTCATCACAAACCCTTGTACTTCATGAATAGGGAGCTATGAGTCGCCATTTAAGACCTCATTCTTGAGCAATCTTGAATAAAATGACTTATAGAAGTGTGTCATATTTTCAGCACACACTACATAGTCAAGAGGCAATCATGCATAAATATTTTTGATGACATCAGATTTGTGATGATGTACATATGTATCTTCTTTTGATGATATATTTTTAACGTATCTTGATGTAGACATTTGATAGACACTATGATTTTGGATATTTGATATACCTTACCCATTCCTTTTGATACTTATGATGTTCTTTGATGTAATGTTTAATATATATTGAATTTCTCTAAATGTTAAGTATGATGGTAATAAATGTATTTATATAACTTAATGATTAATGAAATGATCTTAAATAATGATAGATAATGAATGCATCTAAATGATAAATATGATATGAATTTGATATGTAAATGAGATGTATTGTTTTTTATAAAGTCCCAAATATTCTATCTAAAGAAGAATTTTTGATGATTTTGACTTGGATGATTTATCCCCACTTTCCTTGAGAAATCCTATAATTATTATTAAAGCAAGAGTTAATCTAACATGAATGCAATATGCAAATGCAACTTAAAAATTTTGTCACTTTTTTAAGGATCAAATTTGTGCAATTATCATCTTTGAGATTTTTGGTAGATCATTTTGAAATCGGTACAACTCTCACTGGTTAGATTTGCAAACCATGGGGGTATGAATACCTATTTTATCGGATTCAATGTGACCACTGTCATCATTGAATTTTCGTGAATATTTAAAATTAGTACAATTTCCACTGGTTAAATTGGCAACCATGGTGGTATGAATACCATTTTCATCAGATTCAATGTTGCAAGTGGATCTTGGCATTAACATATGAATAACCTAAATGGCCTAAGTATCCTTTTGTGTAAACATACAAAGAATTAATTCCTTCCATATGCCAATGTCCTCGATGAATGTTTGATGATCATGTCTTTAGACAGATTTGTATATTTATTTGAAACAATCTTACAAATAGAAAACTAAGAAAATATCACGCTTCATCATTTCTCCTCTAGTCCCAGACAACATTGAGTTTCTAAGAAGACACGATGTCAAAAATCTCAAGAAACATACATTTTAAATTTCTTAGCCATTTTTATTTGATCCACAATTTCAAAATATTTCAATTCATCTTCTTCCAGTTTGATTTTGTTCAATTTGTTTGAGTCGATGTTTGGATTTGATTTTTGATGATTGATGTTTGGTTGGAAGTTTGGATGCTTTAAATTTTGAGATTTGGATTGATTGAAAAGTTCAACTGTCTTGATTCTTGATCTTAGTCAAGGATATTTGTTTTTTGCTTGTGTCTGTTTTAATGATGATCTACAATGATCATATGTGATCTCCAATGATCATATGTGAGCCCCTAGTTTGTATTCTAACAATGATAGTGGACCAAGACCATTTCCAAACACAGATAAAATCTTGCTTGAAGTACAATGCTATGCAAATGTTTTGGGGTTTTATTATGACTATGTACAAATGATGGAATGCAATTGGATATATACAAGGATGGAGGAAAATAGAAATGTAATATTTCATAGATAAAGGAGCTTAACTTGGACCAAGTAGCACTAGTTTTCCAGGTTTTCACTTCTTGCATTTATTGCAATTTTCTCTTTTTATTTTCTTTTTGGCTACCAAGGCGCCTAATTTATAGGTTTTCAGCAAGGCACTTTTTTCTCTTTTTCATTTTTTTTTGTATTTTGTATTTTTTCATTGTTTTTACTTTTCTCTAGGGTTCATTTTCACTATTTTTTTTAAAATGTCTTTTCAGGTTCTCTTTTTGTTGTACAAACTTATACTCTCTTATCTGATACTCTTTGATGTGATACAATTTCAATTGATCAAACATAGAGCCTCTTAAGATGAATGTTGTTTATGGGTTCTTTATATTCTTCTCCATCACATGTGACTAGTTTGTAAGTTCATGTGCCATAAGATGATGTGATAAAAAAGGGTCCTAGACAATTTCCTCAAATTTCCCTTTATTTTCCTTTTCTAATTGATCTCTTGGGTTCTCTCTTAGGAGGTCACCAACTTGGAACTCTCTAGGTTTAATCTTTTTATTATAGTTCCTAGACATCCTCTTTTGGTAGAATTTGAGATGGTCATAGGTGTATGCACCCTAAAATGGTCACCTAGACTATGGGCCCCCATTCTTTAATTTATCAAATGATAAAATCAATTTATCAAATTCCTGAATCAATGTTTTGCAACATTTTAATTCAAACCAATTTTCTTGATCAAATCGTAAGTAATTCAATTATTTCAATATTTTCTAAAGTTTGATCATTTCATCAATTATCTTATTTAATTAAAAGAAAACAATCCCTTTTTATTAAATAAAATAATCTTATTTAATTAAAATCTCTTTTAATTAAATTATCTTATCTTATTTAATTAAAATCTCTCTTAATTAAATAATATTATCTTATTTCAATTAATATCTCCCTTTTAATTAAATAAAATAATCTTATTTAATTAAAAGAAAGTCCTTTTAATTAAATAAAATGCCCACTTAAATCCCTCTTTGTGATAAAAAGGAAATAAATTAAATAAAAATAAATAAAGTTCCTTTTTCTACACATCTTCCTAAGTGGTGGGTTTTTTGCCTCTTAATAGCCTTTGATTTTGCCTTTTAAAGATATGAGCACATGGATCAACCAAGATTTAATCTCCACCATTGCTCATTTCTTTTTATCTCTTAATCTCTACCGTCCATTTCTCTTTTAAAAGGAAACCTCTCCTCATTTGGATAATTAAGAGATACACTTTTATGCTATTGTTATGCTGCAGGTTTGGAGAGCGATTTTGGAGGAGAGTTTGAGCATTTGAGCTTGAACCATGCAACTTCTTCTTCTTGTCTTCTTCTCTCATGCATCCATGGTAATCCATTTAGAGTAGATTCATGTTAATTTAGATTCATATTTCCTTTCATAGATTAATTTTGCATATTTCCTTTCATGCATGTTATCATATAGATTAGTTTCCTTTCATGCATTATTATCATATAGAATAACTTTCATTCTCATTTGCAATGCATTTTTGGTGATAATGGAGACTAGCATTCTTTCTCTTTCTCTTTGAATCTCTTATTTTATGGTGTACTTGCATGGGCACAAACTAGGTCTAAACTGAGGGCCTCCATTATAAACCCTTGCACTCCATGAATAGAGAGCTATGAGTCACCATTTGAGACCTTATTCTTGAGAAATCTTGGATATAATGACTCATAGAAGTGTGTCACATTTTCAGCACACAATTTTGGCGTCCACCGTGGGGCAACCCACCTTTTCATGTTGGTTTTGATTATTTTTGGAGCTAACCCCTTGTGCAGATTCGCTTGGAGACGAAAACCCTAGATTTTCAAATATTTGATCATATCTCCCAAATGGCTTAGATTTTTAGTTTGAATTTTTTTTTTAGGTTGGCGACATATCAAAGAAGCTTCAATAAAAAAATTTAGAATTTTCTAATGTATCATGAAATTTTTACAAATTTTTCTTTATTTTTCATAAAAAATTAATTTTCAATGCAAATCAGCATATTTTTCAGAAATTTTTACATTTTCAGAAAGGTATTTAAATTCTATAGGGGTCCATTCTTTGTGTTTTAAATTTGGATGCAATATCATCGCTCATTTGGTAGATTTATGAAAACTAGTCTATTTTGGGAAAATGGCTCCCTAGGGAACAAATGAAAACATCTTTTTAAAATTATGACATTTTTAAAAAGCTCTATTTTTTAACAGGGATCTCTTTTCTGAATTTAGGGTTTGGGACCCAAATTTAGGTCATATAGGTCCAATCTTGTTGCTTAGGTCAAAAAATCAAAATTTAAAAAAGGGTATTTAATGATTAGCTTGCACTTATTTTTCACATGGTTCAATGCATGATATGAGTTGTCATTTAGATTATTTGATGGTTATTATTTCTCCTAACAATTGATTTTTAGATCTAACCCTAGCATTTGCATAACTTAACATGTGGTTTGCAAGATATTGAAAAGAAGACTCAAATAAAGACTACTAACGAATCGTCTTGCAGGTTGCCTTGATTGATAGCATGCTAAAATTTATGCTTGCATTTTATTTTGTTTTATTACAATAGGAACCCGCATACATGACTTCTAAAATGAACTTCTATTTTGGTATTTTAGGAATGACAGTGATGTTAGGAAACTATGCTTATAAGAAATTTCCTGTTACCGATGAGGAGAGGGCTCTTCTAGTGAAAGGTAAGAAAGACTATGTTGATATGAATAATATTGATAAAATTTGGGGTTCTATTATCAAAGTTATAATGGAATACTTCACTCTCGAGGGGAGATTCTCTAGGGTCTACAATTATCATTTTGCCCTAGTTAATCACTTCAGACATGATATCCGCATTTTTTTCCCCTATTTTCTCCTCTGTTCGCTTAACCAGAGCATTACTCACTACAGAGTGAAGAATTTCCCTATCCTCCATGTCGGGCTTATCCGCCTAATAGCGGATTATGCTAGAGACCACTTTCCCGACCCTATCCCTGCCCAGATTAAAAAAAGGAAGAATGTCGGGTCTCTGTCAAAGAATCCTAAATCTAAGAAAGCTTTTTTGCCTTCTGAGCCGTCTTCCTCAGAGCCTCTAGAAGGGCCGAAGAATGATGAGTACCCTAGTGATGCCTCTGAGAAGGAGAACAAGGAAGAAGATAGTGAGAGAACCATTCATGGTAGAAAATCCCAGTCTCTTCAAAGAGAAATCAGAAGGATGGACTCACAGGTCAGAAGAACTATCATCATGACCCCCCTTGAGATTGCTAAAAATAAATCCATCTACAGTTATAATCTGGACAAATGGGTGCAGAGTGATTTGGTAGAGCTTAAGAACAGATGTATCAAACTATAAAATAAGAGCTCTATGATCGAGGAAACTATGTCTATTTTCAGAAAGGAGATTCCTCATAATGCCAATGCCAGTGTGTTTGATTACGGTTCTGAAATTGATGATAAAATTAAAAAAGCTATCGAGATAGCCATGATACCTATCCAGAAGAAAATAAGCGGGAATGAGGAAATGTTAAAACATCTACTTGGTCTGGTGAACACAGGTATGAGGTCTACTCTGGAGAATTTGATTTCTCTGAGTAAATTGCTGGAAGGAATCAAAGATACCATTGACCTTGCTGATCCTACCCAACAGATGGGACCTAGCACTCGTACTAGGTCTAAGAAGCAGAAGGTTGATGATCAAGATATTCAGAAGCTGAAAGACAATGTGAAGACTATGCAGACTCAGCTGGAGGAATCTAAGAGCTTCTTGAAGACTTTGTCTTGATCTCGGTGCTGGTGGCTTTTTTTCTCTGTTTCTCTTCCAACGTCTTTTTTGTTTTTTTGCTTAGTAGGTGTTTATTGTTGAATCTGGGATTTGTCCCTTTGTAGCCTGCGTCTTTCCTTGGGGCAGCTTGTTTTTCATTGGGTTTTCATGACTATCTCTCTTCACTTTTGTTAAAGGGTTTCGGGGTCCCTTCAAAACCTATTTTTACCGTAGTCAAAAACTATGCTCTCGCCCTTCTTTGGGATGATCAAAAATCCAGAAGCATTGTTATCATTTTCTTATGTGTTTGAAGTGTCTTTTAGATTGTAATATTAAGAACTATATGAACGTATCATCTCCCCTTTCCTTTGTGGATCTTGGGTGTAAGAGAAACTTATATAATTATTTTAGTGTGGCTACCTCCCAAGTTCTTTAATAGAGCCAGTGAGAGTGGATTGCCCAACCGGTAATAGGCTAAAGCCAAGCCCTTCCAAACTGGTATATAAAAAATGTCATTGTGTTAGTCTCACAGTGGACAAGTGTAAATTCATTGTGGCAACCAAAATCTCCTATAGTACCCTAGTGGTGCGTTAAAGTCCCTACATTGTTAAGATGAAAACCTTGCTTTGAAAGGATTGTGAGAGCCCCCTTAATTGGGGAAATGACTTGATCACAACCACCTGAACGGATGCCTTGATTACAAACTTTGTTTTAGTGACCAAAAACCCTCTATCTGTTGGCATGGAAGGTTAGAGATCGACTAAGACATCCCATATTTTCACAGTTTTTAGTAGAGACAACAGTCCTTTGGGAAGTGATTCCCTTGGGATTTGAAGCTTGGTGTGCCTGAGAAGTGAGTGCAATCTAAGTAGGAGCCAGTGCCTTCAAGCTTCTAAGTTGTCCGCTATGAGTAGATGTGGTTGAACTTTGATTCAAGTGGGAATTCAACAGATATTTTCCTAGCTTACCTAGGTTATGGAGTGACTGTTCTATTTACAACAAACAATCTGCTTGATGTGTCTTGTGTGAGTGAAATATCAAAAAATACACCAAACATTAAAAAAAACATCAAATCTGCATTCTTAAGTGTCAAACTGTCAACTTGCCCAATCTTCTATCCTATCATTTTTCAGTCTTCCTTGGTTGATCCAGATCAGATTAGGTCACTTACCCCGGTGTTAGAAGCTTGTTTACACTTTGGATTCTTGCGTTTTGACTTCTTGAATTAGTAATATTTTATTTCACAAGTGACCTTTCTTGGAGTTGGTGAGCTAGAAACCATCCTTGTTTAGAAGATTAACCTTTAGATTCTTTGATAACACACTTGGAGAGTTATGGTAATCTCTTGTCCATTCACTTTCATACAAATTCAATTTCAATCAATCTAACTTGGGTAAATCATCCTCCTAATCCATATGTGTTAGGGTATTTACCTATTTAGTGGGCGCCTCTGTGGCAGTGTTGGTTTACACCCCTTGCAAAATTCTATCTTATCACCTCTCTTTTGGACAAGTGAATTCCTTTACTATCCTAGTTTGGTACCAACATTTCTTAGGGTCATCCTATTAGCTAGTACCTTTTCTTTTATGTCAGTTACAACAAGATATCGATTAGATCAAGGAAAATGACCTCAAGTAGTCTTTAACCAATTACCATTAGTTCAAACTCACCAAAAACGTAAGGGAAAATAACCCATATTTGATCAATCACCTAGGAATAACTCAGAAGTTTGGTTTGATTCCAAGAGTCACCTTAGTGAGTTGGGTACACCCTTAGCATCTTCTCACCCAGATATGGATATGAGTTACACAATGACTCGATGAGAGAGGGAAGACATGGATAAACACCTTGATGACATATTTGAAAAACATAGAGATACCATTTTGTTTGGTGGTTCCTCTCATAACAATGGACCAAATTCACCCCTTATCTCAACTAGATATCTAGATGAACACCAAAGAGATGAGAGAGGTAAGAGGCAAGCTTATCAAGATGAGAAATCACAACCTAAAAACCAAGATGAGGAACTTTATGACACTCGCGTAAATTCAGTAGACACCAATAATTTGTTTCGACATTCAAGACCAATTTCACCGCTCAAAACATCTTCAAGATACACAAGTGAAAGACTCAACAAAATTGAGCGTGAAAAGAAATTCTTCCTAGATGAACAAGTTGAAAAGGAAGAGCAATTTAGACTCCTAGAGTTGGAGAGAAAAACCTTGTGGAGCAAGATAAACTCTTGGCTCAGCGACTTAATGACCAATTTAATAACATGCATGTTAGTTGTGGAAATAACTCTCCTCTGTCCACTCCTCCTGAGACTCCATGAAGTGGAAGACGTTCAAGGATGCCATTACAATCTCCTAGCCCTAGAGGAAGAAGGGATTCAAGACATGATCATTATAGGAGATGAACACCTCCTAGGAACTCAAAACAACCTTCACAATGTTCTCATCATGGTTCACAATATGGGGGTAGTAGCTCAAGTTTTGACCTCAACTCCCAAGACTTTATGAAAATGCAACAAGAACCACTTTTCTAGCAGTATGTGGAGAAATATTTGGAGCAAAACAAAGACAAGTTCCTAGAGAGTTTAATCAACAAGGGAGATATGAGTCACCATTTGATACCTCATTCTTGAGCAATCTTGAATATAATGACTCATAGAAGTGTGTCACATTTTCAGCACACATTTTTGGTGCCCACTGTGTGTCACATGATCTGGAGCGTTTAATCAACAAGGGTGCTAGAGTCCCCTACAACTTTGATGTTGACAAAAAGATTAAGAAGCAAGGCCCGTCTCAAGAAGAGGAGATCAAACAATTTAAGAGAACGATGGAAAAAATGTTAGCACCCAAGAATTCATTCTCACTTGATTCAATTTGTCCTAATCCTTTTGACAAAAGTGTTAACATGAAAGAATTCCCTAGAAAGGTTGAGATCCCTCAATATGACAAGTATGATGAGAATGGAGATCCACATGATCACGTGCGATAATTTTATACCACAAGTTTTGAGTTCCATCAAGATGACTCATACCTTATGAGGTTGTTCCCAAGGAGTGTTAAAGGTCAAGCAATGGAATGGTTCACCAACATAACTCCTCTCGTCAAGACTTTCAAAGAGCTTGTCCATGGATTTGTTCAACACTTTGCGTACAAACTGTCAAGATCTATCACCATTTTAAACTTATACAATTTAAATAAAATCAAGGGGAATCCTTTGTCACTTTCTTGCAAAGATGGAGATGACAATGCTCTCGCTACTCTAGAACCATTCCTGAAAATGAAAAGATTGACATCCTTGTTAGCTACTTGGTTCCTGAAATGTGGTATGAAGTTACGAAGATGGTTTTTGATTCCTTTGACACCATGGTTGAAACCACATGTAGGATTGAGGAATTTTTGAAAGAACAAGGAATTTTGACCAAACATGGAAACAACAACAACAATGGTCAAAATAACAACAACTCTAACAAGGATAAAGGGAAGAACTCACACTGGAATAGGAATAAACAAGTGGTCAATGATGAAGTTGTGGACTCCTCCCAACCCAAAGATCAAACTAGGCTCCACTTTTCTAGTGTTTTTAAAGCCATGAAACTCAATTCATCTAATCAACAAGAGAGCAAGCCAAGATACCAAGATAGTCCTAAGAAAGAAAGACGTCAATTTTCAAAACTCAGTGACTCATATGAGGATTTCTAGAAAATAATTATTGCCAACAACCTTGCACATCCTCAAGATCCTGCAAAGCATTATATACCTAATGTTAAGCCACATTGGTGGGATGAGAAAGCCTTTTGCAAGTTTCACAATGGTATTGGACATGACATTGAGAACTGTTGGAAACTCAAGCATATTATTCAAGATCTCATTGAGAGTGGAAAACTTAAGATAGATGGATTGAACACCAACACCGATCATAAGGCATTCAAAGAACCATTTCACAAGTATGAGAAGGGGGAAACCTCTAAAGCTAAGAATGGCAAGGTTGAGATCAATTACACTTACATAGATGTGGAGAATACCATCAATATGCTTGAATTTGTAGAATAAAATGTCAATATGGTGAGGGGTAAAGATCCCTATGGTTATGATCTAGATGTGGACTCTCCTCCTAGCTTTGATGAAGAACCCATCGTGGTGATAAGTGGTCCTAACTCTAGAGCATCATCGCAAACTCTCAATGTTGTCACATGAAGTCAAGGTCTCATTGTCATTAGAGGACCCAATTTGAGTCAATCGAGTAAACCTAGGCAAGTGGCATCCAAAAATGCCACCTCAAAACCAACGGTTAATCCTAAGTCAAGATATAGTCTTGTTGATGAGTTACAAAGAGCCCCACCTCAGATTTCGATCTTTGAGCTCTTAGAGTTGTCTCTGAGACATAAGAAAGTCCTTAAGGGTGCTTTGTGTGTAGTGAACATCCCCAAAAACTTAGACGTTGATCAATTCCAACACATGGTTAATCACATTGCTAGCCCTCATTACCTTACCTTTTCAGAGGATGATGATAAAGCCTTGAGCCACCCACACAATATTGCTCTTCATATTGAGGTCATGATCCACATAAACCGTGTTAGGCATGTGTTGATAGATGGGGGTGCTGGACTTAATATTTGTTTCTTTAGTCTTTTGAAAGAGTTGGGTTATTCTGAAAAAATCATAGATACCAAGAAAAGGATCACTATCAAAACCTATGATGAGGCGGAAAAAAGTTCCAAGGGGTTCGCGTTCCTTCCTGTTAGGATTGGCCCTATTGATAAAGATATTTTATTTCAAATAGTTGATGTTGGTCCCCTTGCGTATAATATCTTACTTGGTAGACCGTGGATTCATGATATGCAAGTGGTGTCATCTATCAATCATCAGTGTGTTAAGTTCCCTTACAATGGAATAGAGATTTTTATACCTGGGGATAACACTTTATCTATTAATTCAATTTCATCAGGAACTCATGTTCCCCTCAATAGAGAAGCAGAAGACTTTGATGTGACCTTAGCTGAATGCAAATACAAGCTCAAGTCAGTAGACCTTGACATGGGGGGATATCAACTCAACTCCCTCATAATGTTACTAGTCTCAACTTGGTCTTATGGAAAGCCTTCACAAGAAAAGAGACCCTCCTTTTTAGCTATGACTTTATTTGGCACGTTTGTAGAGTCCTTGTGCCTATTCAAGATGAGAAAGAAGAGACATTTTTTAGAGACTGGATCTATAGAGAAGAGAAATATATGCATAATGAGAACTTCTCTCCCTCTCCTAAGGCTTACGGACGAGGGTATACTTTTGTTAGACAGATGGGCTATCCCAGATATGGCCCTCTTAATCACAGATTAGATGCTAGAGCTAAACCTCTTGATCATGCTCTTTTTGGATGCAAGTCTAAGAAGCTGGTTGGCCTAGGCTTTGCAAATGACAACAAACACACTACTCCTATCCTTGATAAGTCAGATAGTGAAGATGAACTAGAATACGTACCTAGTTTGAAAAATTAGCAAGACATGTGTGAATATTGGGTCCCTTCCACTAAACTCCTCTTGGGAGATTCAGATATTCCGGTCGCTCATGCGTCGGTTGCAACTTTAGAACAAGAATCAGATGTAGAACATCCTTTTAGAGAATGTCAACAAAAGAATCTTGTTCATTTAATAGAAAGAGAAGGTGCTACTCTTGATGACACTAGAACATCCACATCATGATGTCCCAAACCATCATGGTGTAAGCATCCTAGTCGCAGTTCAGACACAAGTTCACGTGAGTATGAATGGGACTCCTTCTCAGAGCCTTCAACAGTTGAACTGGATGTTGATGTCATCCACACTTATAGTTCTCAACCTAAGGCATCTGACGAGTCACATGTAGGATTAGAGGATTCGAGCCCACGTGTTGCCTTAGTGGATGATTCTTCACTTGTTAGGATGAATCTCGATTTGGGTAGCTTAGAAGGATACTTGATGGACTTTGACTCTTCGGTCACCAGTGATAATATCATTCACATTTATAACCTTGAACCAGTCGTTGACTTGCCTCGTGTTCATCCTGATCTCATTGATTGGTCCCAACACTATCAAGTACCTGAGCTCTTAACATTTCAAAATGATTATGAGATATCCTGTTACCTAAATGCCATTGAACCCATAGTCTCTTCCACCAGTGAACCGACTACTAGCATGATAGAGCCAGACATCAAGTACCTTAGCCACAAGATAAAATGAAAAGAAAATCAAAAGAATAAGAGTCCTAATGGCTAAAACCACTGTGTGGCAGTATCAGAACCGAAAATAAAAATAAATGGTGTATTCAAGGGGAAAACCTCTCTGAGGCACCTAAGTATGAGGTACTTGATCATCTCCCTAGATAATTTCAAGATAGATCTTCAGTTCTTATTGAACCAACACAAGCAGTCAATTTGGGTACAGATGAAGCTCTGCAGATTGTACACTTGACTGAATCTTTGTGCCCAAACGAAAAAGAAGCTTACACTAAGTTCTTACACAAAAAGAAAATCAACTTTGTTGCTAAGTATGGAGCTTTAACAAATGGACTTAAGATGGCCATAGAATGGAGAATCACGGAGTTACACATCTATGGGGATTCACAGCTGATAATCAACCAAGTTAATGATGGATATCAAACAAAAAATGAGAAACTTGTACCTTACAAGCAAATGGCTGATTCCTTGAAGTGATACTTCACATTTGTCATGTTTCAGCAAATCCCTAGAGCAGAAAACAAAGCAGTTGATGCTATGGCTACACTTGCTTCACTCCTTCAGTTAGAGAAACATGAATCCATATTTGAATTCATGGTGGAAGAGCTACATCACCCTATCTATGACTCCCAAGAAAGCCATGTAATTTTTACCCTTATTGGTCCTGAGTCATCCCGTTATGGTGCCATTTACTCATACCTTCACGATGGCATTATACCTAAAACCTTTAATCAATTTGAATGTAGAAACCTTACCCAAAACGCCTCTCGCCATTCCCTATCTCTGGTGATTTGTATAGGAGGGGTCTAGATGGAACACTTATTATATGCTCAGAAAAGGAAGAATCTGACCAAGTGTTAGTTGACGTCTATGAGGGCATTTATGGGGGACATTCCAATGGTCTTGCCATGGCCAGAAGGTTGCTTAGGGTGGGGTAATATTGGCCTATGATACAGATTGATGCAGTAGCTTTTGCAAAGTCATGTGAAAAGTGTCAAAAACATGGTAACCTGATACATGTTCCAGGTAGGGAGCTCATTCCTTCTATATCTCATTGGCCATTTCAGCGTTGGGACTTTGATCTTGTTGGGAAGATTCATCCCAACTCATCAGGTGGACACAAGTTTATTATCACTGCTATTGATTACTTCACTAAATGGGTAGAGGTTGTCCCACTTTCTGTTGCCTTGGGAATGATAGTTTCTCTATTCATTTTCAACCATATCATCTGTCGATATGAAGTGCCTTCCAAGATTATCACTGACAATGAAGTCCAGTTTAAAAATAAGGACCTTAAACAACTCTAAAATAAATTCAAGATTAAACAACATTGGTCCTCCATTTACTTCCCACAAGGAAATGGTCAAGCAGAGGCATCAAACAAAACCATTCTTAAAATCTTACATACAACAGTCTGTAAGAATGGCAGAGATTGGCATTTATAGATAAATCTGGCTTTGTGGGCCTATAGAATGAGTATTTTTACTCCTACAGGGGCTACTCCTTTTTCCCTGGCATATGGGGCTTAAGTAGTGTTACCTTTGGAGGTTGAGATTCCTTCACTTAGAGTTTCCCTCAAAGGTCTAGTTACAGATGAAGACTACCACACCATGAGACTTCAAGAGTTAGAACTTCTAGATGAAAAATGTCAAGCATCATTTGACCATATGAGGGTTTATCAAAAGTGCATGTCCAAAGCCTTCAACAAAAAGGTTCACCCTAGAGAACTCCAGGTGGGAGATCTTGTCCTACGTGAAAATCCTAAGAATCAACAACATAGAGATCAAAAGAAAAAATTTGAACCTAATTGGCTTGGACCTTACATCATTACAACAAATTTTGGTTCAGGTGCTTATTTACTATCTACAACAAAGGGAGAGAAGCTCCCTGATCCTATCAATGTCTTGCACCTGAAGATGTTCTATCCATGATGCCCATTTTGTCTAGGGGCATCCTTTGTACATAATTATTGATCCTGAAAAAATCCCAAAAAATGATATATTGTCAAAAATTCTAAAAATCAGAAAATGTCTTGAAAAAATGATCATCTTAGTGAAAAAATAGCAATAGGCACTTTGATGTATCTTCAAAAAATTATATATCCCAAAAATACAAAAAAAAAAAAAAAAAATTCAAAAATTCAAAAATTCAAAAAATGGAAAAAGTGCTTTGG
>MU223774.1:549423-566663 GCA_018584345.1 Thuja plicata | reverse complement strand
ATTCACTTTCACCCCACTTCTTTTCTTCTAATTCAACCTTGGGGCATAATATTTCATGCTTGATGATCTACCTTGGTTCTGTGATCTTTATATCTTTCATCTTACATCAAGAACCTTATCTTTAGTTGAATTTGATCAAATTTATCAATTTGTTGTTTCTCCTCTATCTCAGTTCGATTTTGATCATGAGGGGGCAGTACCTATCAAACTTAATTCTTTGATTCAAATTTATCAATCCTATCAATTGCTCTACTTGGGGAAACCTTTCTTGAGATTATTATCTTGGATATGTCAATTACCTATTTACAGGGGTGTTGACCTTGTCTTTTTCAATCATCTTATCTTTGTCCTGATGTGTTCCTGTCCGTCGATCACATGTCTAGGTTGTTTTGTGATCCCAAATCGATCTCACACTTCAACTGCATTCTTTGACTACATGTGTTCCCATAAAGATCACACATTGGTCAAAGAGGGGCAAATGTATGCACTCTAAAATGGTCACCTAGACTATGGGCCCCCATTCTTCAATTTATCAAATGACAGAATCAATTTTTCAAATTCCTGAATCAATGCTTTGCAATATTTTAATTCAAATCAATTTCCTTGATCAAATCATAATTAATTCAATTATTTCAATATTTCCTAAGGTTTGATCATTTCATCAATTATCTTATTTAATTAAAAGAAAACAATCCCTTTTTATTAAATAAAATAATCTTTTTTAATTAAAATCTCTTTTAATTAAATAAAATGCCCACTTAAATCCCTCTTTGTGATGAAAAAGGAAATACAATAAATAAAAATAAATAAAGTTCCTTTTTCTACACATCTTCCTAAGTGGTGGGTTTTTTGTCTCTTAATCATAGCCTTTGATTTTTCCTTTTAAAGATATGAGCACATGGATCAACCAAGATTTAATCTCCACCATTGCTCATTTCTTTTTACCTCTTAATCTCTACCATCCATTGCTCTTTAAAAGGTAACCTCTCCTTCTCATTTGGATAATCAAGAGATACACTTTTATGCTATTGTTATGTTGCAGGTTTGGAGAGCGATTTTGGAGGAGAGTTTGAGAATTTGAGCTTGAACCATGCAACTTCTTCTTTTTTTCTTATTCTCTCATGCATCCATGTCAATCCATTTAGAGTAGATTCATGTTAATTTAGATTCATATTTCCTTTCATAGATTAAGCTTGCATATTTCCTTTCATGCATTTTTATCATATAGATTAGTTTCCTTCCATGCATTATTATCATATAGAATAGCTTTCATTCTCATTTTCAATGCATATTTGGTGATCATAGAGACTAGCATTCTTTCTCTTCCTCTTTGAATCTCTCATTTCATGGTGTACTTGCATGGGCACAAACTAGGTCTAAACTGAGGGCCTCAATTATAAACCCTTGCACTCCATGAATAGAGAGCTATGAGTCACCGTTTGAGACCTCATTCTTGAGAAATCTTGGATATAATGACTCATAGAAGTGTATCACATTTTCAGCACACAATGGGCTTGATGTTGATATTCATTAAGTAACTCTGCTTATTCCAACCTGGAAACTCTATACTCTTCATCTGTCAGTATGTCATGTAGGGAAAATCTAAGGGAAGGGATTTTTACCTCCAAAGGTAAAACGTCTTCATCTCTATATACTAAGGAAAAGGGTGTGGCTACGGTAAGTGTTCTAATGTTGGTTCTATAAACCCAAAGTGTTGGATTCAACTGAATGTGCCAATCCCCACCTAAATCATCCACTATTTTCTTAAGGATTTTAATGATGTTTTTGTTAGAAGATTTTTCTTTTCCATTTCCTTGGGGATAGTAAATGGAAGAGAATTGTTGAATAATATGGAACTTTTCACATAACTCTTTAACATCCTTATTTTTAAATTGCCTCCCATTGTTAGTTATGAGTGCTTGTGCGATACCATATCTTACAATAATGTGATTTAGGATAAACATGGAAATTTTTTTTCCTGTTGCAGTTGATAAGGGTACAACTTCCAACCATTTTGTAAAATATTTTGTTGTATTGATAATATATTTGTGACCATCGGAAGAGGGAGGATATATCATTCCAATCAAATAAACACCTTAATGATAAAAGGGCTAAGTTGTGCTCAATGGATGCAATTCTTGTTCTAGCACACATATTAGGTTCCCATGGTATTGGTACTTTTGACAAATCTTTACAAATTGGCATGCATCCTTTTCCATTGTAGGCCAATAGTATCCCATCCTAAGAAGTTTCTTAGCTAAGGTAAACCCACTCAAGTGTGACCCACAAATATCCTCGTGAATGTCTTGTAAGGAAGTTTTATATTCCTCACTCTCTAAACATATAAGAAACATTTTGTCAAGACCTTGGTGATACAATGTGTCAGCAATAAGGGTGAACCAAGAAGCTTGGCATATAAGGTTTCTCTTTTTATTTTGGGATTGGTTCAAAGGTAAGGTTTTTTCTTTGAGATAGGTATAAATATGATCATACCAAGTAGATTCGGGACCAACAAGTAGATAAATGATTTAGGAATCGAGATGGTCATATGCAGGTTTAACCAATTCCTCCACTAAGAACTCATATTTGTCATTTTGATCAGGTATTTCCAAAAGTGAGGCTAGTGTCTCCATGGAATTAGATGCTTTATTCTCCACCCTGGGTATTTTCTCAAATGTGATCAAGACAAAATACGTTTTAAAGTCATCAATCATCCTTTTTTAATGCATGAGATTTTTATCCTTAGTTTTTTATTCATAATTAATTTTATTAATGACTAATTGGGAATTACCATAGATTTATAATTATGCAATCCTCCATTCCAAAGCCATTTTGAGACCAATCACAAGTGCTTCATACTCTAGTATATTATTGGTGCATGTGAATAGTAGTTTAAATGATTTTGGGATGGTGCAACCTTATGGTGTAATGAAAAGCACTCCTACCCCCGGGCCATGTTGAGTATATGACCCATCAAAGTATAATTTCCATGTCTTTGGCTCACTAGTAAGGATTCTTGCATCTGTAAATTCCACCGGGATAGGTTCTTCACTTGGAATTGGTGCTTCTTCTAACTGTTTTTCTATGACTTGTCCCTTGATAGCTCTACGGTCCACATACTCAATATAAAATTCACTTAATATCATGATCCATTTGGAAATCCATCCTATAAGAGTTAATTTTCTAAGAAGGTATTTGATCAATTTTAGCAATGAACTTGATTTTATGTGCTAGCAGGTAATGTCGTATCTTTTGAGAAACAAATATCACTGCTAGGCATGCTCTTTCTACATAAGTATAATTGAGCTCATATTTGACCAAAGTTCAACTAATATAGTAGATTGCTTTTTCTTTTCCTTGGGTTTCTTCTTGTGCTGACAAGGCCCCTAATAAATTTTTTGTGGTGGATATTTATATTATCAAAGGTTTCCCTGGTAATGGAACCATTAGGATGGGAGTATTCACCAAATATTTCTTCAAAACAAAAAAGTCCTCTTCACTTTTGTTATCCCATTTAAATGGGATTTACTTATGTAACAATTGGGTAAAAGAATGACATTTTTTTTGCCAATTATGATATGAACCTTCTGATAGATTGTATTCTTCCTTGAAAAGATCTCAATTGGATAATCTTCCTTGGTGCCCCCATCTCCATAATGGCTTTGACTTTAGTAGTATCCACCTCTATTCCTTTTGTTGACACAATGTATCCTAAAAAAATTCCTGATTGAACTCCAAAAGCATACGTTTTGGGATTTAGTCTCACTTTGAATTGTTACAATCTTGTGAAAATTTTATCAAGTATTGGGAGATGTTCTTTCCTGGTATAATATTTTTTTAGAATATCATCCACATAGTCCTCCATGAATGTGTGCATCATGTCATGGAAAATGGTTATCATTTCTCTTTGGTATGTATTTCCAGCATTTTTGAGACCAAATGGAATCATATTCCAACAAAAGGTACCCCACGTGCATGTAAAAGTAGTTTTATCTTGATCTTCGGGTGTTATCTTTATTTGATTATATCTCAAACATCTATCCATTAAGGAGAACATAGAATGCCTCATTGTGAGGTCTACTATAGTATCAATGTTAGGAAGACGAAAATCATCCTTGGGACATGATTTGTTTAAATCCCATAAATTTTTGCAAATCCTTATGCTTTTATCTGGTTTGGAACATGTACTATATTGGAGATCCATGTTGCATATGCAATAGGCCTAATAAACCCAGTGTCCAAGAGTTTCTTAAAATTTTCTTTAACTAATAAGGCTACATATGGGTTCATTTTTCTTAACTCATTCTTTACTAGTTTGACTCTTGGAGCTATATTGAGATGACATATTATTATATTTGGATCTACTCCTTGCATATCAAAATATGACCATGCAAAATTTACTTGTCTTTCTTTAAAAAAATCAATGAATTGCTCCCTTTCTTCAATGGACAAAGATGTGGCTAGATTGATGATCTTAGGTTTTTCCTTTTTCCAATGTTTATCTTCTCTACTGGATCTATCAATATAGTTGATCTTTCTTCATAATGGTAAGGTGAAGGGTCAAGTATCTCATCCTTAGGTGCCTCAATTTGGGTTTCCCCTGTGGATATGCCATTTATTTTCACTTTTTTCTGATCTACAACTGTCGCATTGTGGTTTTCACCACTAGATATTTTATTTTTTCTTTTCTTTTTATGACTAAGAAACTTGACACTTCCCCCCATCGCCACCTCTTGATATGATTCATTGGTGAAAGAAGGCTCAAATACATTTAGGTATATGGATAAGGAATGGTTATCTTGGAATATAGGTATGTTACTTGACTCAAGTTGTTCTCAATCAATTAACTCAGGATGGATAAGAGGTAAATGGTTGTTTGGAAAGCTTGGGTCCATTACAGTTAGGGTCATGATTTCATTTAAAGGTTCATACATTGTAACTCTTAGATCCATGACATGTATTTCTTCTATATGATCCATAGAGCTAGGATCAAAATCTTCCTCACTAGAGTCCTCTTGATTTTCTTGTGGGAAAAACTATTGTAAGTTAAGCCTAGAGCTAGATCCCTCTAAGAATGATGGTACATAAGGTTTTCCTACCCATTCTTGAATTATACTTGGTATTTCATTTAAAGTAGAGGTATAAGAATGGATAACATCAATTTCTTTGTCGTGACAAGATTCCTGAAATAATGAATCTCATTCATATTCATTTGAGTTATCATCACTTTTTGAATCTAACTTATTGATTTGTTCATAAGGATGAAAATAATTCTTTTGATTATGACCTTGTTCAAGATACCCTATTCCTGATTTTTCTTCGCTAGACCTCCATATGGGTTGTATAGGTTTCGATAACCCTTTATTTCTTTTGCCTAGAGGTCCATTTCCTTGGTAACCCATTTTTTGCATGATTTCAATTCCTTTCCCATATTTATGTGTGGGAATTCTAATGTTTTATAACTTGTCATTTGTGTCCTCCTCATCCTTATATAGCTAGTTTAGGACATTATTACCTTCTTCTATCTTAGCTGATGTGGTAGCCCTGACAAAATTGTCATTATATTTGTGAGAAAGTGTCTGATTTGGTAAAACCACAAGTTTTCCTTGGTATTTTAGAGAAATTGGTAGGTATACCATTGATAAGGAATATTATCCCACTCCTTTATAAAGGATTTTTTATTTCTTCTCACAAATGTTCATTAGAGTATCCATTTTCTGGTAATGGGTTTATTTTTCTTTCCCCTTTTCCAACTTAGTAATTTTTTAATATTTTTCTTTTGAGCTAAGGATATTAGAATTGAAAGATTTAGGATCTTCATTTTTGGAATGTAAGAGAACAACCCCTTCTTTTCCCTTATTTGATATGGATTCATCATCATTGTCACTTTTTAAACTAGTGACCTCATCTTTTTCTTTTTCTTTTCCCTGCTCTTGGGATGATGACCTTATTCTAGGAGCTTCCTCCTTAGCTTGTTCTAAAGTTGAATTAGATGTGGAAACCTCATTATTGTGTGGCATGGGTTAATGTTATTGTAGTATTGGAACGGGTTAAGATCTCCACTAATTGTTATTTCATGTACAATATAAGGAAAATTTAGACATTGATGATAGGTTGATGGAATAACTTGCATTTCGTGAATCCATGGCATTCCCAACAATATGTTGTAGGTCAATTTGAGATCAACTACCTGACAAACTATTTATTTTTTAATAGGTCCTACTTGAAGGGTAGAATGATCATTCCGTTTGAAGATCTCTCTTCATCATCATATGCTTTAATGACTATTTTTCTTTTAGGATCCAATGCCTCTTCAGAATATCTCAAGGCTTTCACAAGGTTTAAAGTACAAATATTTAGGCCAGACCCTCCATCGATCAAGATAGTCTTGACCCTATGCTTTTGGATTAAGACCTCAATATGCAAGGGAAAATTTTATAGATGATTGAGGGACATGTCATCTTTCTCAGAAAATGATAGGAAATGTGGTGCAATAAGATGACTGACCATGTTTTTAAATTGGTTCACGTCCTGATTATTAGGAACCATTGTATCTACCAAAGATTTTTCTAGGATTTATTTATGTGTGGGTGAAAGTTTTAACAACTCCAAGATTGATATATGTGCGGTAGTTTTTTGGAGTTGATCCACTAGGTTATAATTCTTTGGTAAAAAATATGAAATATTAGGTCTCATTATGGTGTTAGAAGTCCTTCGTAAGGTGACTTTTCATGCTTATCCCCTAGTGATGATATTGGTGGGCTCTTTGTTTTGTTTGTCCTTTACCACGATGACATTGATGGTGTTCTCAAAACCAGATATAGAATTGCTCGTATTGTCATAAGTATGGGCAAAAATTACTTTCTTTATTGTCTCAATTTTTGTTGTATTGATTGTTTCTAGAAGACTCAACATTCTCATGGTTTAGAAAGGGAGTTTTGAATGTGGTATGATCTTAATTATTAGTAGTTCCTTCCACATCAATGATACCATTATTCATGAGGTCTTGAACCACATGCTTTAACCACATACACTCATTTGTCTTATTTCCTTTATTCCTATGATATTCACAATGGTATGAATTATTCCACCATGAGGGTTTGACTTCAGGTTCAAAAACACTTGAATTGGGTAAAGTTATGATTTTATTGGCAATGAGTGTTCCTAAATCCTTTTCAAGAGGTTCGCCCAAGGGATTGAATTTCCTTTTTGGTGAAGTGAATTAAGACATGAATGATGATTTGGGTTGATTTGTTCCTAGATTAGGGTTCTTGTTGTTATTGAATGATTTGTTCTTGGGTTGATTGATGTTGTTTTATTAATTATTGGAACTAGTAGAAAGATAGAATGGCTTAGGTTTAAGATTGTTTGCTTTCACCACTCCATCATTCACTAGGTTTTTATTATTTTTCTTCAACCACAAATTTGGTTTGTCATTGTTCGTATTAGTTGAAGGGTTGTTGTTGAAATTGGAGTTGTTGGTGTTTGAAAATCCCTTATTGTCTTTGTATAGCTTTAGTTCACCCTTTTTAACAAAAGCTTATTCTATTCTGAAACTATTTTAAATCACCTTTTCAAAGGATGGAGGACATTTAAGTTGTAGCCAATAATTCATTTGACTATTCAATTTATTGATAAATATGTCCATCTTTTCCTTTTCCGGCATGCCTCTAGGATATTTAGCAAAGATCTTTCTCTAAAGTTGTAGGAAACTTAAGAATGTTTCCCCATTCCTCTATTTTGTGTTGTATAGATCTAGCATTGTTACTTCATGCTCAATATTTTAGGAGTATTGAGTCATGAACTTGGAGACCAATTCTTTGAATGTTTAGATTCCTGGTGGTAGTTTTGAAAACCACTCCATAGCTTGGTCTCCTAATCTTATAGGAAATAACCTCATGAGATATGTGGTTTCATGTAGGAATTCCATGCTTAAAGTGAAGAATTATATAATGTGGTCTTGAGGGTCAGCTATACCCATGTATTTATCATACTTCAAAAATACCACATTGGGGGAGAAAGGTATCATAACTAGACTCTTATCGAAGGGAAAGGAACAAATGCCCTTGATCGTGTATTTCTTTGGTGCATTTACCTTTTGTATATTATCCAATTGAGTTTGAAGTGATTGGATATGTTTAGTTAGGACTCCTATGGGTTTGAACTCATCCTCATCTTGTTTCAATTTTGAGGTGTCATAATCATGAGGTAGTTTAACCCCTGGTTGAGCTAGTGTTATGAAATATCTCTCTTTATCTTTCTCTAGCACTTTCTCCATCATTTTCATGAAGTGGATATTTTTTCGTGCCTATTTGATATTTTCATTTGTAATCTCCTCATGATTAGGATTGGTGGTATTAATAGTGTTTTCGATTGAGGTTAAAATAGTTTTGGAAGGGAACAATAACCCTGTACAAAAGAAGCTAAAGATAATCAGGTTAAAACACTACAAAAAGTGAGACATACAACAAAGAGCAACAGCTGGTGGTAAAAGATAGAAACAATAAGAACCCTCCAGCATTTACAACCAGCCAAAAGATGAAACCCAGACAAAAAGAAAACCAGCCACTAAGAAAAGTTAGTTCTATTTTTCCACCATCTTAGCTGAGTCAACCATCACATTTTTATACTTTTCAATAGCCTCTCTAAGATCTTTAATTTCCTTTGTGCTACCTGATTTCACCTTTTTGGCACTTGCCCTAGTACGAGTCCCTGGGCCAACAATGCTAGAGTCAATAGTAGTATCATCATCCACTGTGATGGGAGTAGTGTTCCCATCCAGAATTGAGAGAAGCACCCTTAAGTTGCTATCAGTCACCTTCATGCCTTCATAGTTGTTTTTCATAATACGACTGAGAGTATTTTCAATACTTTGAATGCGACTTTATGTCGTACACTGGTGGAAGTTAACCACTACATTAATTCTAAGTTCAAGCTTCTCCAACAATCTTTTATCCATTTCTTCCTCTTGAGTTCCATTGTTCTTAGTAGCCTTATTCACTTATTCAACCAGCATGATAGCAATCTTATTAACTCTATTTTGGAGATCATCATACCTACCATCAATGTCTCTTATTTCATCAAGAAGCCAAGACTTCAGCTGATAATCCATCTCAGCCCACTCTTTGACTACCTGCATAAACCTTATAGGTTCTTGGCTTTTCTCTGTCTCATTTTCATTGCTGCCACCAGCTTTCTCATTATCTTTTTTTTATTTCCCTTCCACTTTATTGCCCTGTAATTTTTCAAAGGTCTCCCTATAAATCTTACCCTCATTAGACTCAGACTTAGCATAATTCACCAGAATAGGAGTGATGACAGGGTTGGCCTTCTCTGTATTTTTCAGACTCGTCTCACTATTCTTCTTCTCAGGGGTTTTAGTTCACACCTCACCCTGGGTTCTAGGCTCCTCTGACATTTTGTTGCCTTCTTGACCTTATGTTTCCTTGTCTTCAGAGCTTCCTTTACTATTGTTGTTTGTCTCCTCAGAGGAGCCAGTAATTTCCTGTTCAAGGGATTCAGTATCCTCCCCTGTTTCCATACCTTTTTCCTCTAAGATGAACTTGGCCGCCTTGCCCTTATCACCTCTATCTATCTTCCCTTTAGCCTCAGATTTGTTGTCCGTGTTCATTCCATCCTCCTCTATAAGGATCTTAGCAGGGTCAACCCCAAATATTGCTAGTTTTCCCCTTTCTCTTTTTGCCTAGAGTATTGTTGTCATTCGCCATAGGTCTTTTTCCCTTCTTTCCCCTGTTCGAACCTTCAGCCTGGGAGTTATCCTACAACTTAAACTTTGCATATTCATAGATCAACAGAATAAGCCCATCATGGAGAATAGGCTTCTCGACATTATTTTTGTGTTCCATAATGTTGTTACCCACATATTTGAGAAGAAAATAGGGAAAAGAGATTTTCCTATTGTATCTGAAATGATTAACCAACATGAAATGGAAATTATAAACCCTAGTGTACCGACCCTCAAGAGTAAAGTACTACATTAAAGCTTTAACCATTTTAGCCCAAAAGAGCTTCATATGGCAACGCAAGACATAATCACCCTTCTGTTTTATAAGTAAATCTCTACCCTCCTGGGTCTTAGGGTACATTCTAGCAGAATTTTTAGCGATGACCCCACTTCTATAATATTTTAGACTAGACATTTTCAGACCCGTTATTTCAAAAATGACTTTCTCAAAAATGAAGAAAGTCTTACCACAGATAGTCACCTTGCCATTGTCCCAGCTGTCCATGAACTCCTTAGAGATATCCTTATCATAACTATGGATTCTCTCCATATAATCCGTGACCCCGCCTTCCTTGAGTCTCTTCCAAACCTCAGCCTCTTTTTTCCATTTGCAGATAGAGGGTTCTTCTCGTTTCAGCTTTCCTCCTATTTTAGTAGTAACCCAGAAAACAAAAAATTGCATAGAAAGAGTGTGCTGAGAGATGTGAGAGCGAATAATGGGGAAATGCCACCTTTTTAAAGAAATGATAACATATATCCCATAAATGTTATAATTAATGCACTTTCTATCGTGCGTGCGAGGCTCACAATTTAGGCAACTCTGATTACTATCCTTTCTTTTCATCATCATAAGTAATATTTCTAAGTTTGTGGTGGATTTGATCGTACCTTAGCAGATTTAGGATATCAATTTTTAATCCTTGGTTGCCTTGCCAATTTTTGGTGTTACTAGTGTTATCCTGAAGGTTATGAAGATTATCCCAAGAGTTCTCAATGTTGACTTGATTTTCTTGACCTTGATATATTCTTGGGCTCAGATTGTCTTGATGTGTTAGATTTGTTGGTGATTGAGTTTGATATTGATGTGAGATTTATCCTTGATAAGTTACGCCTTTTAATGTGACCTTATTTTTAATTGTTTTAAAGTGATAAGATCTTTTCCTTGTTGTAGGCATGAAAGTAATTATTTAATTACTTCTTGAATCAAAGTTTTTCTCAATAGTTAAGGTTTTTCTTCAAAATATGATTGAGTATACTATAAATAAGTGATATGATAATATTCCAATGTTGTTTTTCTCAAATGAAGTGTGTCCTAATGATGAAGCCTAATAGAGAAAGATTTATCACTATGATGAAGACTTTTGATGGATCTTAATCTTGTTGGTTCTAGAAAAAGGACTTGTAATCCTTGTTGATGAACTTCTCAAAAATCAAGAATTTGGATGTTTGGACACTAGTTGTTATTTGATGTGATTTGGTTGGAATTGTATGAATGATCAACTTTTTTAGAGTTATAGCAATGACATATTTTCTTAAAAGAACTTGTTTCTATTTAGAAAAACTTGAATTCAAAAACTGGATTCAAAAGATAACTAACAACCACACTTAAGAAATCAATCTTAGCCAAATAAAAATAATTATAACATCTAGTTCTTGTTCTTGTTCTTGTAATATTTTCACAAGTTTTGATACAAAGAAATCAAATCAGACGAGCTACCTAAGGACAATTTTGGTTTCAATGGATAATGAGGTAAGCTTTCTATTTAAATAGTATTTATTCAAGATTTTGTTTGAAGAAGCTTTTGCATTTTACCTCTCTTTATGAGAGTCTCCCACCATTATAAAAACATTGTTTTGTGCAATACATGAGGATTACTAGAGGAGAGTTGTTGTACAAAAGCCTTTCATCAATCACCCCATTAAGGATGAAATATGTTTTAGATTATAGTGGTTTGGATTATCACGGATAGGATTATTGTATCCCACTTTGGGTTGTCCCTCTCACCATCCTCGATAAAGAAAATCTCGGGAGGTGAGCCCACTATAGTATGAAAATGAATGCACTATTTGAATTGAAATGAGACAAAGGTAGGTTTAGGATTTTGAACACCTGAGAAGGATGAGAGCATATCCCTTATTACCCCTATTCTCCAAACACAATAAGCATGGCGTTCATTTTTAAACCTTTATCTAATGGAACTTAGGTACGCTTAACGTTTCAATCACCATGAAAAGGTGAGAATATAAGCCAAAATACCTTTGTTCACAAGAACAATGGGGTCTTCCTATTTAGATTTATGTGATTAGAATTCATAAATACCTCAATTTAAGCAAAGTAAATAAAAGAAAATGATTAAGAACCACACCTTGTCCGAAGCTATATGCGGATTTTTGAGGTTCTTTTGATGTTTTGTTATATGTTACCTCGATGATTGTTCTAGCTCCTTAGCACTCAAGTCTCTTACGACCGTTAGTCCAACACCAAATGAGAAAAGTGAAGGAAAATTGGAAAAAAATACACATTCACTGGAAATGAAAAGTACTTAGGCTAAAGATGGAAATTTAGCTCAATACAATTTAAGAATTTTAATGTAATGTTCGTTAGCTTTAACTACTTCTAATTTTTCCACTATGTTTGTGTTATGGACTTTCTTATCATAATTATTCAATCTCTTAGATTTCCTTTCTTTCCAATAATCCGGTGTCCTACACGTTTCTTTTTGAACTTTCTTAGAATGTACCATACACAAATAGGAGAATAATCAAGATGAATAAAGGAAGTATTATAAAAGGCTTGATAAAGATTACCGATTTTCCAATACCTATTACGCACTTGAATATTATCTTCCAATGTTTCAGATTCAATAGCTAGGTGTATTCGCTTTGCATCCTTGTATAGCATTTTCGCCTCTTTCTCTTGGAAATGATTAGGTGATTTGTATGTAGCTTTCCGATTTTCTTTTGATTTGATCTCTTTATTCATTTGCAATTCATCAAAAACATCAATTAGTTCTCAAATTTATTAATTATGTAACCAATTATGATGTTTCCTATCATAAATCAGATGCTACAAAATAGCTACCAAATGCTATGCAAAATTGACCGATTGTTATGCAAACTGACCGAATGCTATGCAAAACTGACCAAATGCTATGCAGAACTGACTGGATGATATGCATAACTTACCCAATGCTATGTAGAATTAACTGGATGCTATGAAAAACTGACCAGATGCTATGAAGAACTGATAAGATGTTATGTAGAATTTACCAAGTACTATGCAGAAATGACCAGATGTTATGTAAGATTTACTAAATACTATGGAAGACTAACTGAATGTTATGCAAAATTGACTGAATGACAGAATTTATGAAATGCATAACATAATGATCAAATGAAATAATTGCAAGTCCAAATGCGAGATTCCTTGGACCAAGTACGAGCTTCTACTGACCATGTGTGAGATTCTGGTGACCAGATGCAAGATTATATAGACTAGATGCTAGCTTGTGTAAACCAAGTGAGAGAATATGAGTACTAGGTGCGAGATTCTTTGTACCGAGTGTGAGAAGCTTTGTACCAGGTATGAGATTTTGTTGGTTTTCAAGGATCTGTAATGTCAAAACTGCAAAAACACTTGAAATTTGATGTTAGAATGTGAGGCTTGGGCCCTGTGGTGGGCCCCAATTGTAGTATGTATGTTTGATTTGCACACAAACTCAATAAAACATTAGTAACAAGTTAATCAAATTAATTGGAAGATAAACTATGATGAAACAAAGCGAAATGACAACCTATTGAGCATCTCATTTCTCTTTATTTCTAAGGACTATTGCTCTCAGCTGCATTATAGATCCTAGTGACAACTTTAGAAAATGAGAATGATCTATGATGAATGATATAAAGCTAAATGATGCACAATTCAATCTAGGATGTAAGATCTTCATGACAAGTTAAGCTAAATGCAAATTTCCATTATGATCCTACTTAAGAATGCTCAATGCTAAATGCTAGTAGGGTGAACCCACAATTGTGGGTTACACTTTTTTGGAGGAATGAATTCGTCCCGAAAAGGGCAATCTATGAAATCTACCACCATACTTTCGATCACAACTAAACTAAACTTTTGATTGTAAGTAACTTCCGATCTAAAGTACTGAAATTTCATACTTTTGATCGGAAGTTACTTTTGATCAAAAGTACTTCCTTACTTTCGATCGAAAGTAACTTCCTTACTTTCGATAGAAAGTTTGGAAGTAAAAGTTTTGGTGGCGTCTTTAAGCCCGCCCAAACTGTCACTTTCACTCACAGTTTCAACGCAGTTGAAAGTTGTGGGGCTTCTGATTTTCGAACATCATTTTCTGAGGTATTTTATTTTTGATTTGTATTATTTGTTGTTTTTATTTTTGATTTGCATTATTTATTGTTTTTATTATATATTCAGTATATATACATGTATATGTGTATATATGCATGTATATGTATGTATATATGCATGTATATACGTATATATATATGTAAATATACATGTATATGTATATATACATGTATATATGTATATATATATATGTGTATATACATGTATATGTATATATACAATATATGCATGTGTATATAATATATATGCATGTGTGTGTGTATATATGTGTGTGTGTGCATGTGTATACATGTATATATACATGTATATGCATGTGTATATATGTGTGTGTGTGCATGTGTATACATATATATATATACATGTATATGCATGTGTATATACATGTATATATGTATATGTGCATGTATATATACATGTATATGCATGTGTGTGTTTATATATATATGCATGTGTATGCATATATATATATATATACACACACGTATATGCATGTGTATATACATGTATATAGATGTGTATATATATGTATATGCATGTGTACATGCATGATATGCATATGTATATACATGTATACATGTCACATATACACATACATATATATGACATGTATGTACACACACACACATATATATATTGATGTATGTATGTATGTATGTATGTACATGTGTATGTGTACATATACACATGTACATACTATATATGCTGGAAACCTACCTGTTGGGAGCACGCTCAGACATGCAAACGTTAGAGATATAAATCATTTAAACTACACTAACATGTCTAACAAGCATACTTCAAAAATAACAATGGCTTCCATCATAACCTCCGATGAGCTGAACAAGGGCACCCAATGCCTTGTTGATTTTCTCTTAGAGATGTTATGTGGGTGTGCTCTCTCAACACAATATCATAATCCCACTATGAAATGCATTAAAATGATGAGCTCATCACTCAAGAAACAAGTATAAAGAACTTGCCTCAAGCTTTCACTATGGATGAAGATGCAAGCTTTTAAACTAGAATACTAATGCAAGATCTAACTAAGATGATAAAAACTAGATTCATTCCATATTAAACCTAAGATTTTATATCTAGATTCAAACATGAAATAACATGAAAATGCACTAATGATGCTAAATTGCTTAAGAAATCCTAGAAACAAACTAGCATTATAACAATGCAAAAATAAGAGATGATTTGCTCTTGAGAAAGGCCTCTATTTATAGACTTTTTGGAGGAAAGAGAGGGCTTGGATGAGGTGGAGATCATGTGGCATCCACATAGGTGCCACATGAGGGACACATAAGCCATGCAAGAGGCCCACTTTTCTCACACATGTGTGAGCTGTTAGATTTGAGGAAAACAAATTCACCCAAGAAAACCTGCTGTCACAGAGAAGAAGCAAAGACAGAAGAAGAGAGAAGAAGCTATGGCGGCCAAAAAGCCAGAGATGAGATATTCATGTTGACAGAAATAAAACATCTATATTATCAACAATGGTGAATAGATTACAATCTCCTTCTCCTTAATGAAAAGAAAAGTGGTGAATCCTTATAAAAGGATACCGAAACCCTAAAGGGGAAACCCTAAAGAATTATAAGCTGCCTAAGTATAACTTAAGCAAAGAATAAATAGACTAATAATTAAGTGAATTAATTATTAGCTATACTATGACTACTCTAACACCCCCCCTTAAGTGTAACTTAGGGAGAAGAAAAACAGCTAAAGACTACTGCATAAAGTAGGAAAGATGGGTCCCAAAAATAAGGCCTGATTAGGTACCCAAAATAAGAAATAAACTAGATGAAGGAAACTAAGCCTTCAATCTAGGGAAAAGATGTCCCAGAGAAAGGAACAAGAATGAGCAAGAAGCATCTCCGAAGCATGGAACTGTAAACTTTGTCAGAAGAAACTGCTGGAACCCCCACTGAAGTGCATGACCAGGTAGAGAAGACAATGTCTAAAGAGCTGATCAATCGAACCAGGAAGCAATAGAACCAACAGGTGAACCCCCCCATAATGCTGAATAGGGAGAGGTGATAGGAACATTGAAATGCAATGCTAGAAACATCTGCAGAAGAAAGAACCAAGAACACCAACAGTGCAACAAAAGTACAAACACAGGATAAAGGGCGGTGTCACCGACACACAGCATGGGCTAATGTTGTGGAAGGTACGCTCACTTGACAAAGGTGGATGAGCCTAAAATGACATAATCATCATAACCCCCCATGACACTTTATAACAGAGTGCGAGTACAAAAACCATACAAGGTGTACAAGATCTCAGAAATGTAGTAGGCATATTATCTCAGTGCATTTACAGAAAAAAGATGCATCAGTAGAAGCATACAAGCTTAGAAGTCAGAAAGAAGAGTGAGTTAGAATATCAGAAGAAGAGATCTCAGGACCTGTAAACCCAAGTAATCCACCAGAGTGCATAAACTGCCAAACTCGGAGGAGAGAAAAACTGGAGCAGAATCTGGAAAAAATACCTTTGCAACTGAATAGTTCACTGAACCATTTTTTTGACGATATCTGGTTTGCCAAAAATGGAGTCCGGATGAGCCCGATATGACTCCCGGAAGGCAAAAACACATATCAGACTTCAATAGCAAAAAATGTTGTCAAAATAGCAGACCCAAAAAACCAAATCACCATAGTCGGAAAGAGCTTGAAAAGAGATTTTCTACGATATAACGAAGTCCAAAAAAGGCGAACGTATGCTCCATATAGAGTGAAAATAGTGATAAGGCCCCAAAAAGCTCAACATGCTTGGTTTTAAGCCCCAGGGGCTAAAAAAAATGGGCCCCCGGTCGCATGGCGCGCGCCGGGGGATGGGCCAAAGCCCCTGGTCCGGCATAGGCCTGGCCGCAGTGCAAAAGGGCCCGCGGGGGCTTAAACATCCCAGGTGGAGCGGGGGCGGTGGGCGGTGGAGCCAGAGTGGGCCGCAGGGGCGGCGGAGCCAGAGGGGTGGTGGCGGCCGCAGAGCGGCGGCCAAGCGGCGGGGGCCGGGAGGAGCCGGAGGCGGCGAGGGGTGGGGAGGCCGCGGGCGGCGTGCCCTAAAAAACCACAGACTGCGCCAATTTTTATTAAAAAATAGTTTTTTAAAAAAAAA
>MU223774.1:516455-542098 GCA_018584345.1 Thuja plicata | reverse complement strand
TAAGAGGGTGTAAGAGTTTTAGTCCAATGAAACACTTTTAGAAAGTGTAAGAAGGTGTCATCATAGGTGTAAGAAACCTTGTTGACACCAAATAAGGATTATTTGGAAAAGTCAATTTTTGGAAATTCGCTCACACATGTGTGAACAAATAATTATGACTAATTGGTGTAGGAATCTAGAAAGTAGTCTAATTAACCTTAGTTAATTAGTGAATAAGTTTATTTGGTGAGAGTGATGTGAGATAGGGTAGGATCTATGTCTAAATTAGTTTAATCCAAATTAATTTAGATTAATTATGGTTTAGTAAAATTTAGGTCATGTGAAGGAATAAATAAATTAAAAATTTATTTAAAGGGAATCAATGGAGGATAATGTATTAAATAAGATTTAATGCATGAAAAAGGGAGAGTATTTAAATTAAATTTAAATACTAAGAAGAATGAATCATATTTAATTAAATAGATAGAAGAATATAACAAATATAATTAATTAAAATTAACTATAATGTTATGGGAATATTAATTAAATTAATATAAGGACAATTTTGGACGTCTACACATACATGTGTCATATATATGTACATGTGTATGTCTATATATGTATGTGTATGTACATGTACATGTACATGTACATGTTATATATATATGTGTGTGTGTGTGTGTATACACTTTAGATTTTCACATGTATGTGTACATATATGTATATATATGCACGCGTACATGTATGTATGTGAACATGTGTGTGTACATATATGTAGTGCACGTTTATTTATATTTAAATGTAATTTATGTAATTGATTTTACTTTGAAATAATGTAGTGAAATGTGTACTTTTATTGTATTTTCAATTAAATTAGGAAAACATATATGCAGACTTCATTTGATAGTAAATAAAATCTTTCAGGTATACATATATATAGATCTATTAGACATATTATTACACATCACATGGCAGATGCACTGATTCCCCCTGAGGGACTATTTGCACGCACTAGTAGAGAAATTGAAAGGTTGCAAGATTCCATAAATAATTTGACTAGCTCTACTGTCTATAAGAGCACATGTCAATCCATACTTACTAGCTTGATTAGCATTAGAGATGAAATACATGGTGTCACTCCCTACGCCCCAGATGTTATAGAGGCCATACTTGAGAGGAAGAGACAAGAGGTTGGCTTTGATCTTTCTCTTAAGGAGGTACAGGCTTTAATGCCTAGAGCGGCCCTGAAAAGGGAAGCTTTCCCATCTTATGCAGACTTACATTATGTGAAGGGATATCAGGTTACTAGGTATCAGGATCATGCCATATCAACATTGATATACCCACGGTTTCTAGCTACTCATGGCCGTTATCCAAATAACAAAAAATCCCATTGTACTTTGCACAACAGATTTTTGCTAAGGTTCATTTAGGGAGTCTCATTAATTACACTGATTTTATAGCACATCTAAGACATGGGAGTGACACTTGCTAATAGAGATGCTTTTTGATGAGCTAGTCGGCAGAGGCCAGTACACAGGGCCATTGTTGGTCAGAGGACACCTGCTATAGCTCACTCATTAGGTCCTGTTGCAGATGATTTTATTCATAGCACCTAGCTTCGAGGTGCAATTGATAGTGTGGGGGACATTGCAGTAGCTATCACATCCATATCTAGTGATTAGGTTGGTCAGTACTTGATGTCTCGATGACATTCCAAATTGTTAGGTGGAGCATCCTCTAGCAGGAACGCACATGACATGTATACTGGAGTGGACATCCCTTCACTTTCCATCCTAGAGGGACTTACAAGAGAGAAGGTACAGGTCACATTGTCTAGTTTGGCTGAGGATCTGTTGGATGTATATGCATTTATAGCAGCAGAGCATGATATCCCCATATCGAATGTTAGATTTTATGCGGGTACTGTTAGATACGCTCAACCACATCCTTCTCACCTAGACTATGGCCATAGTGGCTATGCTTGTGAGGATCCACCTACTGACCACTCTATTTCTGCAGAGGGAGAGGCACAACGTATAAACCCTTCAGTTAGTGCAGGGCACCAGTTCTATGATGTTGGCCTTGAAGATGTTGACTTCAACATGGCCACTACAGGTTACCTAGATTTTTTGACACATGATGATATGACTTCTATGCCATCTCATTTGGTTATTCCATTGCATTCATCATTAGAGAGATGTGTGCAGTCTACTCTTGTTGCAAATGTCAAGTTGAGCTTGGACCAGACACAACAAAATCTTAATATCTTGGTTATAGGATTGAGGCTACGGAGTCTGAGTACTATCAAGTGCCACCATCTACACAGGTATAAATTACCAGATTATATATTTAATGTTACAATTTAAGTTATTTATTTGCAATATTTCATCTAGCATGTAAATTTAATTTTTATTTTATTTTCAAAATTTCAATACATGATATATATTCTCTACCAAGATATGCCTCTTTTTACTCTTGCTTTGAGCACTGATTGTGTACGTCGTCGGGACTCACTCGATGATGACATCAGTAGTAGACAGTTGAGTTTTTAATTTATTGGTGTGTGTACATGTAGTACATGTGTTTACACACTTTATAACATGTTTTCTTGTAATATTTTATCGAACTTAAAAATATGTGTACATTTATATATTAATTATATCTCTTTCTCTGTAGGGATCTGCACATCCTTCACAACATGATAGTCACTCTGGGTTTGACTGCTTAGTGAGGAGTCATCATGATGAGTCCTAGGCAATTTCATATTTGATCTAGACATATTACATACATACATACATTTGATGTTATATTTCATTTCTAGACTCTAGAGTCGATTGACATATGTATTGTACAGTTTGATCTATGTTTGACATGATTGACACATGTTTCATGCTTATAGTACTTGATCTCTATGTTTTATGTTTACATACTTGATCTATGATGGATCTTTACATACTTGATCTATGATTGATGCTTCACACATGTGTTATATACTTTCAGTCTATACATGTGTTATATACTTGCACTCTATACTTTCACTCTATACATGTACGCATCATGTTTACATGTACTTTCAATCTATGATTCATTGATCTTAACATGTACATGTGTTATATACGTGATCTAGTGATTGATGTTTGAGACATTGTGTTATACTTTAACAAGTGACCTAGACATTTGATGATTAAATACTTGACCTATGATTTGATGATGTAGTTCATGCTTATACATGTTTGATGTGTGTGTTTAATAAATATGTGTACATGTTTGATCAATCCAAGTTAATTCTTTGTGATGTATGTTTGATCAATTTCCAAGTTAATTCTTTGTACATGTTTTATTTATATGTTTGTACATGTTTTCAATCGATCCAAGTAAATTTTTTCAGTTAATTCTATGAATGATCCTAATTAAGTATTTATGGAACATAAAATTAATGAACAGTTCTATAAAATTAAATTATCCTAAAATTAAGTAATTGCAACATGCATGATCTACACATTCATATTCCAAATAAATAAGTATCCAATTGACCTAATTAATCAACTAGATAAAACTAAAGTATTGCAACATGCATGATACGCATCCTGAAGACATTTTTGAGATATTATAAATTTTTAAAAATTGCTCAATTCACTACGGGCACCAGTAGGAAAGAATGGAGCTAAGGAAACCTCCGGTCTCGCCCATTACAAATTTAGTATAGATCATATTTCATGCATGTTTTAGTCCACATCAAGTGGTTCGGCTCGCTCTTGGATAACATTTGATATTCTCTCATGGTAATCGATATCAAGTCTCCACTTACGAACCCCACGTCCTGTCACTGGATGAATAGATAGGACAGTGGCAATTACAAGATGGATATACTGATAAACCTTGTTGTTAGGTTGATAATCAATAAAATGAATCCCATATTTTAATATTTTGATTTCCTTCAAATACGTTCCTTGCACAACAACTGAACCTGCACAAACAAGTTCATCAACATATATCTAGATGTGAAATTAACCATAAACATGCACATAATTCCATTGCAAGTTGAACCTCAATTGTAATAAATTAAACACAAATGTACACTACTAACCTATGAGAAACATAATTCCATCGCTTGTTTCATTATTTGTTAACTTCATCCTCTCCTTGGTGCAACATAATAAATAGTTCATCTTAAGGGGACCTTGATGAAATAAGTAGAAACATGCTCATGTCAAAGGGAATACTTAATAAACTAATGATCTAGAGACACATACTTATTTGACCTTGCGATGAACCTTCTCAAAATTCCATTACTTCAACTTGGGATGCCCCTTGGCCAACATTTTCTTCAACAAAGGATATTTACACAACAAAAATAATAGTCTTAAGGGGAAAGACCCAAAATGCATATCAACCACAAAGAGACTAAATTGAGATAGTGAGGGAGAGTTAGAGAGAGAGAGAGATGTTTACTTTTTTAGGATTTTGAAGGTTGTACTTGTTGATCTTGCGTTGACCTTCTCCAACTTCTATAGGTTGGGCTTGTTGACCTTGAGATGACCCTTCTCCAACTTCAGAAGGTTGTGCTTCTTGAGAATTTCCTGGATACAATGATAAAATTATTTTAAACAAAAGTATGAATGAAATTTCCTATGTCTTATTGTGTCTAATTAGGTCCTAAAGGGTCTAATTGGATCTAATTAGGTCTAATTAGGTCTAAGTGGGTCTAATAGGTATAATTGGGTCTATGTGGGCTAATGGCCCATCTTAAGGAGTCATATAACCTATCATAGGTCCCGATAGGTATAATTAGGTCTAATTGTGTCTAATTAGTTCCTAAAGGGTCTAATTGGATC
The DNA here is from genome assembly GCA_018584345.1 of Thuja plicata. Lineage (NCBI taxonomy): Eukaryota > Viridiplantae > Streptophyta > Pinopsida > Cupressales > Cupressaceae > Thuja > Thuja plicata. The sequence goes on along the minus strand of MU223774.1, from coordinate 537,281 downwards.
TAATTAGGTCCTAATACCTTCTAATTGGATATAATTAGGTCCTCCTAAAGGGTCTAATTAGATCTAATTAGGTCCTAATAGGTCTAATTGGATATAATTAGGTCCTAATAGGTATAATCAGGTCCTAATAGGTATAATTAGGTCTAATTGGATATAATTAGGTCCTAATAGGTATAATTAGGTCTAATTAGGTCTAAGTGGGTCTAATGGGTATAATTGGGTCTAAGTGGGTCTAATGGCCCATCTTAAGGGGTCATATAACCTATCATAGGTCTCAATGGGTACAATTAGGTCTAATTGTGTCTAATTAGGTCCTAAAGGGTTTAAATGGATCTAATTAGGTCCTAATACCTTCTAATTGGATCTAATTAGGTCCTAAAGAGTCTAATTGGATATAATATAGTTAGGTCTAATTAGGTCTAAGTGGTATAATCAAGGGTCTAATTGGGTCTAATGTGGTCTTAACGAGTCATATAACCTATCATAGGTCTTGATAGGTATAATTAGGTCTAATTGTGTCTAATTAGGTCCTAAAGGGTCTAATTGGATCTAATTAGGTCCTAATAGGTATAATTGAATATAATTAGGTCCTAATAGGTATAATTAAGTCTAATTGGTCTAAGTGGGTCTAATAGGTATAATTGGGTCTAAGTGGGTCTAATGGGGTCTTAAGGGGTCATATAGCCTATCATAGGTCCCGATAGGTATAATTAGGTCTAATTGTGTCTAATTAGGTCCTAAAGGGTCTAATTGGATCTAATTAGGTCCTAATACCTTCTAATTGGATCTAATTAGGTCCTAATACCTTCTAATTGGATCTAATTAGGCCCTAAAGGGTCTAATTGGATCTAATTATGTCCTAAAGGGTCTAATTGGATCTAATTAGGTCCTAAAGGGTCTAATAGGCATAATCAAGGGTCTAATTGGGTCTAAGTGGGTATAATGGGGTCTTAAGGGGTCATATAACCTATCATAGGTCTTGATAGGTATAATTAGGTCTAATTATGTCTAATTAGGTCCTAAAGGGTCTAATTGGATCTAATTAGGTCCTAATAGGTATAATTGAATATAATTAGGTCCTAATAGGTATAATTAGGTCTAATTAAGTCTAAGTGGGTCTAATGGGTATAATTGGGTCTAATTTGGTCTAAGTGGGTCTAATGGGGTCTTAAGGGGTCATATAACCTATCATAGGTCCTGATAGGTATAATGAGGTCTAATTGTGTCTAATTAGGTCCTAAAGGGTCTAATTGGATCTAATTAGGTCCTTATAGGTCTAATTGGATATAATTAGGTCCTAATAGGTATAATTAGGTCTAATTAGGTCTAAGTGGGAGTGGGTCTAATAGGTATAATTGGGTCTAATTGGTCTAAGTGGGTATAATGGGGTCTTAAGGGGTCATATAATCTATCATAGGTCCCGATAGGTATAATTAGGTCTAATTATGTCTAATTAGGTCATAAAGGGTTTAATTAGATCTAATTAGGTCCTAATACCTTCTAATTGGACATAATTAGGTCCTAAAGGGTATAATTGGATCTAATTAGGTCCTAATAGGTCTAACTGGATATAATTAGGTCCTAATAGGTATAATTAGGTCTAAGTGGGTCTAAGTGGGTCTAATAGGTATAATTGGGTCTAATTTTGTCTAAGTGGGTCTAAGGGGGTCTTAAGGGGTCATATAAGCTATCATAGGCCCCGATAGGTATAATTAGGTCTAATTATGTCTAATTAGGTCCTAAAAGGTATAATTGGATCTAATTAGGTCCTAATACCTTCTAATTGGATATAATTAAGTCCTAAAGGGTCTAATTGGATCTAATTAGATCCTAATAGGTCTAATTGGATATAATTAGGTCCTAATAGGTATAATTAGGTCCAATTAGGTCTAAGTGGGTCTAATAGGTCTAATTGGGTCTAATTGGGTCTGAGTGGGTCTAATGGCCCGTCTTAAGGGGTCATATAACCTATCATAGGTCTCGATAGGTATAATTAGGTCTAATTGTGTGTAATTATGACATAAAGGGTCTAATTGGATCTAATTAGGTCGTAATACCTTCTAATTGGATCTAATTAGGTCCTAAAGGGTCTAATTGGATATACTTAGGTCCTAAAGGGTCAAATTGGATCTAATTAGGTCCTGATAAGTATAATTAGGTCTAATTAGGTCTAAGTGGGTCTAATAGGTATAATCAAGGATATAATTGGGCCTAAGTGGGTTTAATGGGGTCTTAAGGGGTCATATAACCTATCATAGGTCTCGATAGGTATAATTAGGTCTAATTGTGTCTAATTAAGATAAAGGGCCCGAATGGATATAATTAGGTCCTAAAGGATCTAATTGGATATAATTAGGTCCTAATAGGTCTAATTGTGTCTAATTACATCCTAAAGGGTCTAATTAGATCTAATTACACCTAGAAGGGGTCCTATTGCTCATATTATGAACTAGTAGGTCTATGACTCATATTAGGTGTTAATTAGTCTTATTAAAGGTCTAATTAGGTCTTAACTTATTTATGCACTAATTAGTCAAGTATTAGGTCTTAAGGGGTGCTCTTACATCTTATTACTAAATAAAAAATTACGTCAAAATTTAGTTCCTATTAGTTCAGGACTATTACTCATATTAGGTCTTATTAGGTCCTAATAGATATAATTAGGTTTTAGGACTAATTAGGTCATAATAGTTCTATATTAGGTCTAATTAGGTCTTAGGTCTAATTATGTCCTAATAGGTCTAATTAGGTAGGGTTTATGGTTTAGGGTCTTAGGTCTAATTAGGTAGGGTTTAGGGTTTAGGGTCTTAGGTCTAATTATGTCCTAATAGGTCTAATTAAGTCTAATTAGGTCTTATTTAACAAATTAGGTCTAATTAGGTATTGCAATATCATGCTTACATGTTTCATTAAGACAAGTCGTAACCATCAACTTAAAATATCCACAGAGACACACAGAGAGAGAGAGAGAGAGAGAGAGAGAGAGAGACCTTGTTTCCTATGATAATATCTTTCCCATGCTTCCTCATGTTGTCTTTCTTCAGTCTCTTCTGGATAACGTCATGTACTCTTATTTAGCCTTCTCTTTTTATTTCCCATCACAAGTTGCAAAATTATTCCACTAAAGTTTGACAAAATTTGAAAAAAATCAATTTCAAAAGACTTCCTTTTCCAAAATGCGAATTATTTTGCAACTTTCGAATTAATAAGATGAGGAAAACATATATTTATTTATATGTAATCGTCCTGAACCCGAAATGACACCAAATAGGCCGACATAGGTTTCTATCAAAATTCATCTCTAACTTTCTATCGAAACTACTTTGACAAATGGGTTAACACACATCAAACCATGAAACTACTTTCGATATAAAGTAGTTTCTATCTAAAGTCTCTGATTAGAGGCCATTTGCAGAGGTTGACACAAGTCTGAAGTTTTCATGGCTTCGGGGCTCAAACGCGGGTCTCAAGCGGAAGAATAAGGAGACATCCTTTTGCATCGCACAAGTACTCTGAACGAGCTTTCTAACGAATATAGATTTGAATTTTTTTGAATTAATTAGGCCTATGTTTTTTGACATGCATCGAATGTAGGTTTTTTTATCAAATATAAACCTCCAAGTTTGACGTTTAATGAAAAATAGTAGAAAAGATATATTTTTTTTAAAATAACAGTGCCCTCCGTCTTCGAGTCTACTTTCTATAAAAAAAATAGAATTTTGATAAATACACAAGTTATAAGCTATGTAGTCAAGGTATGTCAAAATTACGGTTTACTCAACTTCAAACGTTCATAAAATATGCAATAATAATGATAATGACGTCAAACCAATTGCATGCCCTCCATATGGATGTTACAAAACTAAATTCAAAAGAAGCACATTGATATCTATTTTATAAAAAAAAAATTATGCTATATGAAGTCAATGTAACTCTTTGAAAATGACGTTTTCAGCAACATAGCAGTTTTCGTGGGAGAAAAAAAAACCCATTCAAATCAATTAAAAAAGAGGAAAAAGTATATTTAGAATCTAGACATAAAATCCTAAAAGACTCTAGTTTACTTCATCTTCTGATTTCAAATGGTTTAACGAAAATATGCATCTGAATCTGGAAGGGTTTTTTCAAAATGTAGACTTCAATGTCCGTTCAAGCAAAAAAGTGTAACCCACTATTGTGGGTTTGCCCGCTATTGGATGCACAATTCAAAAAAAAATTTGCTATGATGTAAAGTGGTGATGTAGATGTGAATTGGTGATTTACACTAAGAAATTCCTCCTATTAATAGGAATTCCCAAGGGTAGGGGGTGATTTTGATTAACCATGGTCAAAGTATGGTTGAGGTTAAGGTTGAGTGATGTGTCTGATTTGAGTGGACAAGATTGATTTATAGGATTGAGTGGTCAAGATAGCAAAACCCTTTTACAATCCAAGTGCTCTCTTTTATCATTACCCATTGGTTGAGTGCTTTTTCATCACATAGTGGGTGAGATAAATTAAGATAAATGCGAATTTCCATTATGATCCTACTTAAGAATGCTCAATGCTAAATGCTAATGGATGCACAATTCAACCAAATGTAATTGCTATGATGTAAAGTGATATTGATGTAGATGTGAATTGGTGATTTACACTAAGAAATGTATCATATTTATAGGAATTCCAAAGGGTAGGGGTGAGTTTGATTAACCATGGTCAAAGTATGATTGAGGTTAAGGTTGAGTGATGTGTCTCCTTTGAGTCGGCAAGATTGATTTATAAGATTGAGTGTTCAAGATAAAAATGCCCTTTTATAATCCATGTGCTTTCTTTTCTCATCCCCATTGGTTGAGTGATTTTTCATCACATAGTGGTGGGTGAGAGAAATTAAGATTTAATTAATTCAAAAGAACTAATTACTTTAGCCATGTTTGATTTAATGAATTGAATTTAATCAATTGGTGAACTAAGAAATTAAGTTATTAATTCAATTACTTAGTGATTTGATTTATTGATTTCAATTATTTCAAAATAGCTTGTATTTGATTGATTTTGTATTTGACTTCTGTTGACCAATTTTAGGTGTATATAGTTGGTAATGCAAAGGGCCACAAAAAATTAAGATCAAGGACGAAGGTATTCCTTCTCGGGACACAATGAGGTTGATAATGTGGAATGTTAGGGTCATTAATTCCCCTAAAAAATGGTGGTTTATCAAGTGCTAAGTTGACCACTCTCAACTTGACATATTCATAATGCAATAAACTAGATGGAGTTGTGATGAAAGCAAAAAGAAACTCTTAGTATGGAAATAATGGGAAGGATGTTTTGTGGAATCAGCTAGTGCTTTTGGAGGTCTAGGAATAATTTGGAATCCTCTTACTGTCAATCTTTAACCAATAGTAGAATGCCAAAATTTGATGGTTGCATGGTGTATGTGCTTGAAGGATAATGATTGTTTCTTTGTTATTAATGTTTACGGGCCTACTCCTAATGTGGATAAAAGAGAACTATGAAATCATATGGGTACATGGATATTTGACAAGGTGGATTGAAAGGTCATAATTAGTGGCGATTTCAATGCAAGCTTGAAAACTCTGAGAAGAGAGGTGGTGGCATGATTGTATCATAGGTCCAATTAGACTTCCAAGATTTCATAGGTCAAATTAGCTTTCAAGACATACACACTACTAACAGGTTGTTCACATGGACAAATAGGAGAACAAGGTTAACCTCTATATCTAGAAGACTTGACCACTTCTTAGCCTTTGAGGGGTTTAGTACTGGAAAAATACATGAGGATATGATTCTCACATGGACTGGAGTAGACCACTTCATTGTTCATATTTGCATCAACCCAAATGATGGAAGAAAGGGCATCCCATTTAAGTTTGAGAAAATGTGTCTCAAGCACTTAACACAAATATGTTGGAACAAAGTGGAAGACAAGGAATAGACCCAACTATACATGATCAATAGGAAATTGAGCCATGTTAAGGTAAACCTCAAGATATGGAATAAATAGGGTTTCAAGGATATTTTGTGGAAAAAATAGGTGTGGAAGAAGATCTAAAGATACTCAATGAGATAGTAATTGCATAAGGGATGACAATGGTTGAATTTGGAAAAGAGGATCAACTAAGATTAGAGCTAAATTAACTATTAGCTAGGGAGGAGAGCTTTTGGAGGCAAAAGTCAAGAGAGGTTTGGTTGGGAGAAGGTGGTAGGAATACCAATTTATTTTCATAGGACAGCTAGGAAAATAAAAACTAAGATAAAGAGATCTAATGGGACAATGGAAAATACTATGAAAGAAATCAATGTAGAAGAAGTTAGACATTTTGATGAAATTATCAATCAGGAAGCACCAAGGTATGAAGAGGAAAGAGAGAGCATACCGAACACTATCCCAAAAATTATAACTAAAGAAGATAACCAAAAACTATACGAAGTACAATATCTTCAGAAGATGTCAAAATGGCCACATTCCAATTTCACCCAAAGCTCTGGAACCGGATGGATTCCTGGTGTCTTTCTTCAAGCACTTTTGGGACTATTATAGGTACTCATTTACACAAATTTGTGGAGGAATCTAGGAGAAAAGAAACAATTCTAGGAATATTAAATCACACAATCCTTGCACTTATTCCTAAGAAAAAGAGGCACAATCAATGAGAGATTTCAAACCTATCTCACTATGCAATTTACTGTATATAATATTATAACAAAGGTAATTGCCAACATACGAAAAAAGATGTTGAAAAAAGTAATATCAGAAGATAAAAATGGTTTTTACCACGAAGATCAATATTGGAAGGATTAATAATTGCACATGATTTAGTGGACAAGTAGTTTTTGATTGATGTATTAGATATATTTGGATTTAATCCAAGATGGATCAAGAGGATTGAGGATTACATCAGTAAGTCAACATTATCAGTAATAAGTAATGGAGTGGATCATGGTTTATTTCCATCATCCCGGGGCATTTGGAAAGGAGGTCTTCTTTCACCCTTCCTTTTCATCATAATGGAAAAATCCTTGGGTGGGTGCATTAGTAAGGAAAGAAATAAAGGACAATGGAAAGGCTTGAAGGTTACCCCTAGAATGGATCCAACCTCTCATCAGTAGTTCGCAGATGATACTATCCTCTTTGGAGAAGCGAGTAGATCTAAAGCAAGAGTTATAAAGAATGTTCTTGACGTCTATAGTTGACCATCAAGAAAAAGTATTAATTGGAGAAAATTGAAAGTATATTTTCTCAATGTGCAACCAAATCTACAATGAGATATACCCAAAATTCTTCACCTTGAGTGGCTAACTTCCCAGGGAAGCTTTTGGGAATGCCTATTTTTGGAGGGATCAATAAAAAATGTTATTGGGAAGGATTAATTAAGAGTTGCAAAAATAGGATGGAAATTTGGAAGGGCGGGTGGTTAACATCACGAGTAGGGAGGATCCTTATGATAAAATAAGTTATTTAGGCAATCCCAGTATATTCAATGTCCTGCATGAAGCTTCCATGGGAAACCAAAATGAATTTGAGAATTATGAGACAGATCTTCTCGAATGGTCCAAACAGAAACAAGAAGTTTCCTCTAATCTCACGGGATATAATATACTCCCCTACCAATGTTGGTGGAACCGACATCAGGCAACTATATGCACTTAATGTTGCTATGGGTGTGAAACTGGTATGGAAGATGTACAAAAAGGGCGAACAAATATGGGTACAATTGTTGAAGAAAAATTTCCTGGATACAGATGATTCATTCAAAATTCTAATAGTTAGGAGCTTGCCAAAAGTATCAATAATTTGGAACTACAATTTGGAATGTAGGGATATAATCACAAGGCATATTACATGGGAGATTAAAAAATGGTAAGAAGGGAAATTTTTGGAATGATTCATGGGAAGGGCATGAGGCTTTGAAAAATAATCCAGAGTTGGATGAGATTAGAATGGCTATCACCTAGAAATATGGTAGGAAGGTTGCAGAGTATGGTAGCCGGTATGAAGAGAATGGACCGACGTACTGGAAATGACACTCCTTACAAAATATTGAGGCGCCACAAGCACAAAAGGATACATTGATCTCAATTCTAAGCTTTGTATTTTTCCTACTAATGAGGATGATAAGATTAGATGGTGTGGCTTGAAGACTGGAGAATACTATCTAAGAATGGGCTATATGATCAAGGAAGTTGTTATGAGAAAAAATGACTTGTTATGCAAGTTACTATGGGAAAGTATTGTCTTCCAAAAGTAGGCACCTTTGCCTGGATTACAATATAAAATAGAATTTTAACCCAGGATAGGTTGGCCAAAATGGGGATTTAGGGGATTGGAAACTATAGTCTCTATAAGGCCACGTGTGAGAATTCTAATCATCTTTTATTGTCCTGTCCATACTTTGAATATATATGGAAAGACTTTTTATCCAAACTCAATCTTCAACTACCTTTGCACAATGAAGTTGAAAGGTGGTTCACCATGTGGCCAGTCGAACTAAAAAAAGGAATCTTTAGTAGTCTTTGGCAGATTATTCCATCAAAAGTAGTGTGGGAGCTATGGAAAGAACAAAACTGACACATCTTTTAGAACAAAGCCATAGATCAAAATATGCTTGTTAGGAAAATAGAATGCCATATCATTGAGTTGGTCAATAATATTGTCAGGAATTTTGAGAGTAAGAAAGTTTGTTTTTCTAGCTGCGACAATGAGATAAAGAAAGGCTTTCTAGGATTGAAGTTTTCACTCGTTAATGGGTCTAGAAAGGCTAACCTTTGAAAATTAAATAGAGCAGAGGTAAGATGGGTTCCATTGGAGAAATATTGGATCAAAATCAACTTTGATGTAGTCTGATCACGAGGTAATCCAGGTCCAAATAGAATCGGTTGTGTTGCCAAGGATGCCAATGGCTTGGTGATTGTAAGCAAATAAAAATGCATAAGGATAGCCACTAATAATGAGGCAAAATTTTGGGTTGCACTTTTAGGTCTTGAACTTAGGCAAGAAATTCAATGCCCTCAAATCCATCTTGAAGGGGATTCAATGATTACAGTCAATGCAATATCAACAAATTTGGCACCCAACTCAAAACTTGCATGTTGGCTCAACCCAATTGGTGTCATCTCAATTTAATATTGGACTTTTGAATTATGCATATGCATAGTGAAGGTAATGTTCCAACTGATTTTCTTCCAAATTAGCTACACAATTAGCAAGATGGGTTGGCTTCCTATCAATGACAATAAATCCTTTAGTGAATAATCAAATCATCATTACACCACATTGCATTGCTTTGGTGGTGGTCAAGCTAGTGTATGAATTATACACATGGAAATCTTTATTTGAGGATGGAACATTCGAGAGTCATAGGGAAAAGATTGAGGAACATCCAGATTTCCTCTATAGGCATATGAAGATCAGGCACGATGAGGGATAAGCCATATATGTAGACAGGATCTAGGGGCATATAGGCCCTTCGAGTTGGGATTTTGATCCAATTTTGTGTATTGTTTGGTATATAGGCTTCCTTTGGTGGATTGTCTTTTGTCAACCCAGTCACATACAGTCTGTAAAAATTGTATTTTGATCGATACATGTTGCTTCTAGCAGTCATTTAACTAAAAAAACCCGAGCATGTGTATTATTACAAATAAAAACATTTTGTACGTGCAAATACCTAAAGTAAGAGAAATGAACATCATATTCTAGTAACTTGATATATATCAATGAGGATTCAATGTTATACCTATTTTAGCCCGTTACCATATATACTAATAGGAACAGTTGCCTGATATTGCAACTAAAATTCTTATTTTGTTTAAGAATTCTAATTAAATTTTTTGATCAAATTGTTTGTGTGAAAAGAATTCCATTAAAATTTAATTTTGTAGTCACAAAAATTAAAAACCTAATACTAAATCTAGATAAAGCTTCCACCTATTTCTAGCTTTTGAATCTTTGTTTATTAATTTCCAATTTTTATTAATTTCTAAGGACATATTAATGTGTTTAAATTATAAATTTTTTTTATCAATTTGTTCTCTCCCCCCCCCCCCCCCCCCCCAAAAAAAAAAAAAAAAATCTTTCTACCAAAGATTAATTTTGCATATTTTTATTATAACAAAAGTTACTTGAATCTAGACACAGGCCTAACCTATTTCTATCGTTTCATATCATAATTAATTCAGCTTATTTTTATACTCACTCACGCATATATTATTGAATTTAGAAAAAGACCTAATCTATTTCTAATTGTTTAGATCATTGTTTTTACAATCGCAAACTTAGGAAACTAATATTGAATCTAGACAAAGGCTCAACCTATTTCAAACTTTTCAAATTTATATTCATTATAATATAAAGGCAAATTGATGTGAGAACATTCTTTATTGCAGACTGTAGTAGTAATTTTATTCTTATCCAAGATGGATTCACATGAACTACTATTTATGGATTATAAATCAAATTTCACATGAACTATTATTTATGTAATATAAGTCAATATGTTTGTATGTAAGGATAATCGTAATGACTTGAATCATAATTTAATACACTTAAAAATCTCATTTTCTACTTATCCCAATCTTCTCCATTGTTTGAACCTAACTCCTTATTAAATATATCATTAATACACTAAAAAAAAAAAAAACTCATGTACTTATTTTAACTTTCTACCATTCAATTTCATAATGATCTTTTCCATTATTTAATCCTCTCTTTCTATTTATTATATAGATCTTGTAACAAAATTAAACAAATATTATAAGTTGCCACAACATGTCAATTTATATTATTGCAAGTTTTACATTCTAAAATAAAATATTTTCCTATTTCCACCACTATTAATATGAATAACATATTTCTTCTTCTATAACTTCTAATACAAATTACACATGTACAAGGTCTTATTAATTTTAAATGTAAGTTTTCACTATACAATTTAAACCAGATGCTTGCATATTTATCTAATGTGACTATGACAAACTCATACCAACTATTACATGTATAGTCATTTCTTATAGCTGTAGAACACCTCACAAATTTTTAAAATTGCTAGCATTCGATTTTGAAGGTGACTTTATGTTTATTATCAAAAGACTTTGTAAATGTAATCTTGGGTTACACTACAATTAATACAAATTACATATATATGTTAAGTTAGAATGTAATTTTTGTTTCGCAGCTAATTACATAGTTTAAACCAAAAGCTTGCACATCTAGTGATGACAGTGTGAAAATCTCATATCAACAATTACATATAAAGTCAACTCTTATAGTGAGAAGACCTCAGAAATTTAATAAAAAATTGTTGCCTAATTGATGTTGATCTAAAAAGCTAGAAAGCATTCAAATCCAAAGGTGGTTTTGATCATTATAAAATTGAAGACCTATTATTGATGCCCTCAATTTCATGCCTCATCTATACTTAAACCTTCTATCAATCAATTAATTATAAATGATCTTCTCTATTTTTGAACCATCTCTTTATTATAAAGATTGTGTAACAAGATTAAATAATACATATTGTCAGTTACACTACAATTAATACAAATTACATATATATGTGCGTGTGTAAGCTTTTAGTTAGAATGTAATTTTTGTTTCGCAACTAATTACATAGTTTAAACCAAAAGCTTGCACATCTAGTAATGAGTGTGAAAATCTCATATCAACAATTACATATAAAGTCAATTCTTATAGTGAGAAGACCTCACAAATTTAATAAAAAAATTGGTGCCTAATTGATGTTAATCTAAAAAGCTAGAAAGCATACAAATCCAAAGGTTGTTTTTATCATTATAAAATTTAAGACCTATTATTGATGCCCTCAATTTCACACCTCATCTATACTTTAGCTTAACCTTCTATCAATCAATTAATTATAGATGATCTCTATTTTTTAACCATCTCTTTATTATAAAGATTGTGTAACAAGATTAAACAATACATATTATCACCAAATTAACTTTCCATTCTACAATAAATATTTTCCTATTTTCTCTACTAATAAGAATTACATATTCCTTTTTATAAAATGAACTTTCAATGATCTAAATAAAATATGTTCTTTTATTTCCATTATGACTAATACAAGTCACATTTACACTTTTAGTGTAAAATGTAATTTGTATTCTCACTAAATATTTGAAACCAAACTCATACCAATTACTATATATTATATAAGACCTCACAAATTTTTTAACAATTTAATATATATTTGTTGCGGAAAGTTGTTTGGTTTTTTTTTAAAGCTACTTTGATCGGATGATCAATTAGATTTAGATTAAATTTTCAAAGCTACTCTTTTATTGATGCTTGTGAACAAATTCTTATATAAACACAATAAACACATACTTCTTTTAATATCATAAATTGGTTTATCTACCATACATTCAATAACCTTATAAAACTAAATTCATATAATATGATTTCTTAAGTTTTCAAAGCTTCTGATATGTTATAATATATGCCATAAGCTATTTGAAATCACAACATCAAACATGCACATTTAATTCTATGCCTCTCAAAATCTTATGAAATTTTTTTAATACAAATTACAAGGTTTTATTTAAAAGCTAGACATCTTTATAAATACATTTTTTTATTACATTGCAACCAAATGCACATTTTAAACAAACAGATTTCACATCCACTACTTAATGTACTGCACAATATTAAAAAAAATTAGTGTCAAAATGCTGATCTAAAATGATAAAACAATCTACAACCTTTTCCTACTTCAACCAACTACCCAAAGTGTAACATTATTACTATAACATTTTCCTACTTCAACCAACTACAACATGAGCTCATATAATACAGATTAGATAACAAAAAATGCATCTACATCTTACAACATGATTTAACAACAAATAGTGCAACTACATTGTTACAACATTCTCATCTCTTCAAAGAAAGTGTAGGATTATTTCTATGTAGACTACTTCAACCAATTACAACATGATCTCTATTTTTAATCCTCTTTGTTACATAAGATCATATCAGAAAATTCAACAACAATTTGCATAATTACTACATCTCTACAACATTTTACATTTTCTTACTTCAACCAACTACTATAGTGTAACATTTTCAACAGATTTAAACATTATTTCTAAATCATTTTCCTACAGCTAACTAAAACACGAATAACAACCATTTATAACATGAATAAATCTGTTAATGTAGATTATGATTAAAGACGTTTTTACTAAATACAAGTCTCATTTTCATTATTACACTTCACTGTATTTAATAGTGCAAGACCCAGTCTAGTTCATCCACTCTTTCCTTTCAAATTATTTTCAAATTTAAAACATTATTTCTACTCATTTTCTTACAACCAACTAAAACATGAATCAATTTCAAATTTAAAACATTATTTCTACTCATTTTCTTCCAACCAACTAAAACATGAATCAATCTTTAAGTGTTGATTATGATTAAAGATATTTTTAGTAATACCTTTTTAGTATACAAGTCTCATTTTCTTTCCTTTTATGTTTCTACAAAATCCTGCAATCATTTCAAATTATTTTTAAATTTAAAACCTCATATTTCTACATCATTTGCACTCATTTCAAATTATTATATTTCTACATCATTTGCACTCATTTCAAATTATTTTCAAATTTAAAATCTTATTTCTACATCATTTTCTTACAACCAAGAAAAACATGAATTAATCTTTTAATATCGATTATGATTAAAGATATTTTTAGTAATGTACCTTCCAACTAAAACATATCAATCTTTTAATGTTGATTATGATTAAAGATTTTTAATCAAGTCTCATTTTAGTATACAAGTCTCATTTTCTTTCCTTTTATGTTTCTACATCATTTTCCTACAACCAACTAAAACATGAATTAATCTTTTAATATCGATTATGATTAAAGATATTTTTAGTAATGTACCTTTAGAGTATACAGTCTCATTTTAATTTTCATTACACTCTTTCCTTTTATGTCTACAAAATCTCATGCACACATTTCAAATTCTTTTCAATTTTTATTCCAACTTAAATAAATTCTTTAAATGATGTTAGAAATAATGTTTTCAATTTAAAAATAATTTGAAATGAGTGCAAAGTATTTTGTAGAAGCATAAACTTGTATCCAACTTTTTCCAACTGTAAAACCTTTAAATACACATTAGAATTTTGAATTACATCTAATTTCTTCCAACAGAATTTTTGAATTACTTACAATATTTTCCATTTTTTTTCCAACAGCAACTGTAAATAAAATCTTCAAATACCTGTATCCAACTTTTTCCAGCTTAATCAACTGTAAAATCTTCAGCTACCTATAATTTATGAATTTCTTCGTTTAATCCAATCTAATTTTCAAATACCTATTAGAATTTTTAAATTACTTATAATTTTTTTTCTAAATAAAACCTTCAAACACCTGTATCCAACTTTTTCCAAATAAAATATTCAAATACCTATTAGAATTTTTAAATTACTTATAATTTTTTTTCTAAATAAAATCTTCAAACACCTGTATTCAACTTTTTCCAAATAAAATATTCAAATACTTGTATCCAACTTTTTCCAATACCTATAATTTTTGAATTACTTCGTTTAATTCAGTTTTCTTTACCTATTAGAATTTTTAAATTACTCACAATTTTTTTCTAACCTTTAAAATCTTCAAATACATATTACAATTTCTGATATACTTCCAATATTTTCTTAACTGAAAAATTTCGTCCAATAGAATTTTCTTACATATTATAGAGTTTTTGAATTACATCACATTTCGTCCTACAGAATTTTCTAGTTACTTCCAATTTTTCCAGCTTATTCAGTTCAAGTACCTAAATCTTCATACATGTAACAGCTATGACAGTAAAATCTTCCAAGTACTTCCCAATTCTTTCCAACAGCTTATTATAATCAAACACCTGAATTAGCTCAAATATCTAGCTCTTCAATCATGCAACAGCTTATAGCTTATATAACAGTACAATCTTCCAAGTACTCTCCCAATTTTTTCCATTAGCTTATTAAAATCAAACATCTGAATTATAACTCCTGGAATTTTTGAATTTTCAAATACATGTGTAACCCTTCAAACACTTGTAACAGCTTATATAACAGTAAAATCTTCCAAGTACTCCCCAATTTTTTCCAATAGCTTTATTAAAATCAAATATCTGTAACAGCTTAATAGGATTTCTTAAATAGCCAGGACATGATAGAGCGACTACAGTTGGATTATATGGATAATGTAAATAATTCTCAGATTAGGTATGACCATTCGTTACTACTCCAAACGCCACCTGACAAATAATGTAATGCTGAGAAACATGTCCCCCAGCTAGTTTGCATAAGGAGGGTGCGAATCAACTATAACAGGAAACGTTGTCTTGCCAGTTAATCATAATCCTAATAACAGGAAACATATCCCAAAAGTCCAGTATTAAAGCTATTAAAAGTTTAAAATGACGTACACAAAAATTCCAAAAGCTAAAAGCCAGTCGTGATCATTCCAGACAATGCAGACGCCGGATTAAAATATGGAAGAACTGCGGTATGACAAAACCGCTATTACGTATAGTAATCCAAAACAGTTACAGAGTTCAAATTTGTTAAAACGGTTCAACTTGTCCGATATCGGTGAAATTTAGCAACGTATGTGCAAAAAACTTAATACCATCGAAAAACTAACACCAACAAGAGGGCTCGTGTTAAATGAGCCCCGGGTGACCCCTATTCAGTGAAAAAAAATTGCGAATCTCTAACGATGAAGCAAATGCTAACGTTAAATGAGCACCCGCGGGGAAGCTGTTTCATGCTTAACAGGAGTGGCAATGCTCCAGACGAAACCAAATGGGTCCTTGAGCTTTCCATAGACTTGTCCCCATGGCTTCTCCGATATCTGCTCCGTTACTGTTGCTCCTGCCTCCACTGCCCTTTCAAATGCACTTTCCACATCATCTGTCTCCAGGTGCAATATCGCAGATGTTCCTTTCAGGTTAAGCGGCGACTTCACCCTGCAATCACATAAAATGTAGCAAGCCTTAAAATTTTCAGAATCAAACTACAAAAATTAACGAGTAAAGATGCTTTGAATGTATATCATTTAACCAGACGCTGATGCAAGCGACCGTATAAAAGGGACGAAGAAATAGAGCTTACTGTAGAAAACAAATAGGTCAAACATAGCTACAAACATAAAATAATTGAAGCTTTTTACCACACAAGGGTAAAAGAACTGTTACATGAGCCTCGGAAAATAACAAAAGCGCATTTCTGTACTGCACACGCCTGACATGTTTTAATAAAACCACGGGACAACTTTAAGCAACCACTTCTACTAGCTTTAAACTTATTTTCAGATTCGCGAAAAACAAATACTGGAAATTCATATTAGTACCAGGTACAGACAGAACATTGATAATAAGACACAATCTCATCTACTTCCTCGTTTTACTATCTGCTGCTACTAATACCAGGTTCACACAGAATATTGACAATAAGACACGACTTTACGTTTTATCAGAAGAAATCGTACTCGGATGAAACAAAATTTCGCTTACGCGAAATTCAAATGAACAAGTGAACTCTTAATGTGGCTAAATATCTCCGAATGTGGCAAATTACTCGGAAAAAACGAGAACCCAGAACTATTTCATTAAAGAAAGAGCAGTCGGCAGCATAGCTCCTCGTGTGGCTAAATATTCATAAATTAAGAACCGAAACCATTTCAATAAATAAATTAGCAGTCAGCTAAATAACTATTACTGTGGCTAAAAGCAGAGGAAATAAAGAACCAGAATTATTTCATTAGAGACATTAACCAGCAGCTAAATAGCTCGGTAAATTGATACTCACAATCAGATTAGTAACAAATTACCAACCTTATTTCATTGAGAAAATATAACTAAAACCTTGCTACCTAGAACACTTCTAGAACCCAGAACACTTGTAGAATATTTCCTATTTGACAATTTTCAACAGCGTTATCTCAAATTTTAAAACCTAGTCATAACACAACGGAATGGATAAGCAAAAAATACACATCAAGATGTAATGGTACAGGAAACAACGATACTAAAGCAAAACAACAACGAAATGGATCCCCTCTTCGAATAATAAGGTTTTACATAAACCGACAGAGAAACATGAAAGCGTCCGAAAACTCGCATATTCCAACTCTAAAGGTCGAGAAAATTACAGCACTATAGGAGAGATAGGCATGTTTAAAAACCATAAATTACTTTAAACAAGCCTAAAATATAGAACGGGTTAAAAACTGTTCGAATAAAAACGAAACCGTCTCAGACCCAGACAACACTATGGTAACGAAATATAAAACCAGACAGATGCTTTTACCTGAAGAAACTTTCTCAAATTTTCCAAGCACGCACATATAAATATAAAGATGCCGCAAATACACAGTAACAGAAGAGCTCAGAGGGCTAGGACTGAAAAGAGCTTAGAGGTCTAGGACTTAAAACACAGCACATACCAGCGACCATTTAAGCTTATAGCACACCACAGCATTCTATAAAAGCCACACGTTATACAAAACACACTGCTCCCAAAACAACGAGTTCTACGCTATTTTGGGTTTCGGGAATATATAGTTTCCCGACCAGCCACTCAAACATAAATACCCCTACGCTAACCTCTCTAAAGACAAGACGCATTATGTATAACTCCCTACATACTACGAAACCAGAAACAGGACTACAAGTTGCAGAACTACACAAGAAACGGCCCTAGGGAAAATGTACACAGCACGCTCACCATTTGCACTGTTTAGGAACCCTTGACAAAAATTCCTAACATTAACAAAGCTTCAAAGCAAAACACAAAAACACAACCAAGACCTTCACCAACAGCACTAAAGTACAACCATATCCTGGTCAAACGGCAGAAAAATAAAACTTACTCTTCACCAACTTCCTCCGTCTCATCACAGACCATGACCTCAGCAGCACCGAACTTCAGATGGGCATGAAGGATAAGAGGGAGCTCCTGCTCTGCCTTACGCTTGGGATGCAAAGATTTAGCAACCTCCTCCGCTCCAAAAGCCAGTTTGTAAAACTGAATAGCGTCCGCCGCCTTAGGAGCCTCCACCATTAAATGAGGCCTCAGTGCAGAAAACACAGGAGCCGTCTTTGCAGCCACTGCATCACCATTCTGCTTTCCATTCTCTTCCTGAGCCATTTCCTGTCTCTCTGTCTCCACTCAAACTTTCAACTCGCACAATCTTCGTCTTTCACGCAACACTCACGAGAAGCAAACCAACGACACAGAAAAAGGTAACCCGGGCAGCTAATTTGTAGGCCTCAGGGGTACCGAAAAACACACGTGTCGACACGGAAGTGGAGCCCGCGGCAAAACAGGCCGTTAATGCTTAAAACGTGGAGAGCGCGCCAAGTCCTCTGGTTAGGGTTAGGGTTTACCTTTCTATCCAAAGTTTGGCACGCTATTCTACGTGCGTTGTCGCACGCTACTATTATTGCAAAGAGTGGAGGAGTTATTTGGCGGCAGGTGTTAACTCATCCTCCTTTACCCAAAGTGCAAAGTCCAACTCCTCAGGTTACGACGCCGGCAAATATGGCAAATGCATTTGCCGTATTATGCACTTCACTTTTCACGGGCCGGGAAAATACGACACTGCCGCTTGAAAGGACCCCCCATAAAGAAAATATCTGTCTTATCCCGTACTTTTGTAAATTTCCCGTCCGTTATCCGTTGCGTCGAGGAGCAATATCTTATCCAAAGTTGTTTAGAGAGGCTGTGTGGCCTCCCGCACTACTGACACGTGCTGGTTTGGCGGTTGCGGTGGAAATGTTTGATGTGTCCTTCTACGGTTGACAAGTAGTTGGTATTTGGTAAGGGAACGTGAATATCGTGCTTGTGTGGGGGGACACCTGTGGGTGGGTAACGGCTCCAAGGGCATTAGTCATTTGTGGGGTCACCACCCCTAGGCCTTATCCGTCCTTACCTAGCGACTGGCTATAGGGATAAGATAATGTTTATTATTATTATTTTTATTTTTAAATATTTGGGAATAGACTTCAAAAACAAATTCAGGTCGGAAACATGCACATCTAAAAGAATTAGGGGCGCTGGGTTGTATTCTTTATAGAATAAGTGTAGGAATGCAACTCTAGAATTGGAAGACAAAGAAAATGCTATTTGGGCTGCTTGTCACACCTGTGGTTTTGTATGGGTGTGAAATTTGGGGCAGCAGCTTGTCGGATCATAAATGGAAACAGGTAGAAAGAATACATAAATACCTTATCATCAGCAGCCTTAAAATCAAAACCACGGTGCCTTATGAGATCTTATTGGCAGAAGTGGGTATCTTTCCCTTAGAAGCGGTTGCAATGGTTCGGCTGATATGCTACTTAAAGAAAACCCAGAATATGGGAAGTCATCGCTGGCCTAGGTTAGTCACTGAAGAAAAGCTTGAAAGGAGAAAAAACACGTGGATGAAGCAAAACAACAAATGGATGCAAAAGTGGGACATCAACATTCACAATTGCTCGGATAGTACCGAAGAAATTAAGAAGTTTGTTCGCGAAAGATTCTATAATATCATGTGGACAAGGCACATGGGGAGGAAAAAATCGTACTATGTTAAGGAATTTAACCCCAACACTTGCCACAAGGAAAATACATATTTAGGAGCGGCTATTAAGGGGAAAGCCAAAATGCTTATAGCTCAGCTTAGAACTAGCTCTCATTGGTTGAGATGCGAGACGAGTAGATGGAAAGTGCCAAAGAGGAATGGGAAAATATGACCTGCCTATTCAGTGACACGAGAGCCATTTAAATAGAACATCACTTTGTCATGGAATGCCCGACATACAGCGACATCAGATCCGGGTACTCAGAGATGTTAGGCAACAGCAGTATGAGCCACCTCTTCGAAGAAAAGCAGTTGGACAAGACCGCAAACTTGATCATCAAAATGCACTGAAGAAGAGAAGAATTAGTCAAAGGGTTACATCTAGATTAGGTTGGTTGTCAGTAGGCGGGTCCCATAGGCTGCTTTGGCCTCGTGGACGTTATTAAAATCATTCATTCATTCATTCATGGGTATCCCTGCGACCTAGTCCAGCGTCTAGCAGTCTTTTTCTTGGGTACTTGTAGTCCCCCAAGGGGTGAGATCAGTCGCCCGCAAGTTGTTCCACCCTTGCAAACTCGGGAGCAGTTTCGAACCTGAGACCATAGGAAACTACCCACAACCTCAAGCCAACTAGTTATTATTAGTGGTTTTTTTAAATCTATAAAACATTTGATTATTGACAAAGTAAAAGATTGGGTGTTTGAATTTGAAGCTTGATGAAATGTTAGAAAACAAATTTATTTTTTTATTATGAATGTAGTGGACTTTTATTTACATTTTTGGTAATATAACATTAATCAAGTTTATGGGTATTTCTTTATTTATAAGGTGTCACACCATCATTTCAATTTTATATTATTTATTATTTTAATAGTTTCAAATGTGGAGTAGCGTCCCAATTTAATTGTATTGATTTCTTTAATACAACATTTGAGCCTTTGTGGTCCAACATTAAAATAGTACTAGAAGAGTAAAATTATAGACCAAGTACCAACATTTGAGCCTTATGATCTAACATTAGAATAGTACTAGAAGAGTAGAATTATAAATCATATACTAAACTATTAAGACACAATTTTAATGTCTTTAATTTAGAACTGTAGACACCGTAAAATGGACAGGCTTGCGACTTTACATTAAAAACACTAATTTTCATCTATTAATTAATGGTTTCTTAATCATTAATTAATCATCTATTTTCTTCTAAATTCATTTCCCAAATCATCAAATCCAATT
>MU223774.1:488560-516328 GCA_018584345.1 Thuja plicata | reverse complement strand
TACTCATTTATCTTCAAAGAGATAACTCCAATTACATCACATGGGTTACTCCACCCATCTCTCCAATCCACATGGGTAACTTCACCCACCTCTTCAGTTCAAAAAGGTAACTCATAAATAGCTCTTCGGTTAACCAAACCCTATCTCCTCTTTACCAAATGAAGAGGTGGAGTTTACTGAGGACCTCTCTTGTTCCTTTTGATCTCAACCGTTCATCTCTCCATCTTTGGGATTTATCTCAACCGTTCATTTCATCACCAATTCCTATATAATAAATCCTTCATAACCATTTGAAAGATCCAGGATTTCAAGCTCTCGTGCGCCATTACTCCGTCAGTTTGGTTCTAGCATTCAAGCCATCTTGCGATCACACATACACATTTCAATTATCAAATTCTCGACGCTTCTCAAGTCATAGACACTGCCCCGCCAATACTGAGCATCAAGAACAACGTTTCAGAAGGAGTAGAGAGAAACAATAGAAGCTTCAAGCATCGTGGGGTTTGCATTCATTTGTCTTCCTTTCTCTTGCTTGTACATCTTATTGCTCACGTTTATGTTATTCGTTTAGTAGTCATTGTATACTTGATTTGCATTCATTTGTGAATCTGTGCTACTAACCCTTGCCTTTGGAAAGCTGTGGGGACCGAAGAGAGAGGCGTACAAGAACATATGTTAAAAAGGTATTGTTTTGGTTGTTTGAATTAATATTAAACTTTATAGAAATGGTCATTCTTTATTTACTTATATATAAATAAATATAATATTGATAACTATTATATTGATAACATTTTTTTTTTCTTGTGCTCTCTTATTGCTCATCCTGATGATGGATCACGGAGTGTGATTTGAAACGTCGATGCAAAAATTCATAACACAATCAAATCCATAAATTGTTAATTTGTTTGTAACTATTATATAATATTATAAAATTATAATATGTTGCTAACATTATGCTCATCAATTTATATAATGTCTCATTTTCAATTAATTTATTTTTGTGAACAAAAATGTTATTCTAATATTTTTGGTGGGTTAAAGAGAGTTGTTAGAGAAATAATTATTGAAGTTCTTTTTATTTGTTAATTATATTTTATCTAGGTTAAGGGAAGCTCATAAATGAAGCATATGCAAGTCCCACCACTTAGTATATTTATTTACAACTTAGTATATTTATTTATGGGAGATTCTATGACAAGTCGTAAATGGGGTGGGGGAGTTAAAAAGACTTTTAAAGAATTTAATTTTAGGGTGAGCAATTTGAGTAAATAAAATATTATTTTTATTTTTAGTGGATAAGCATTTCATTACGCCGTAGGTGTTTATTATCTAAAAAGCACGAATTGACTTTTCAGATGAGCATTCATATTTATGCAAACAAAAATTGTTTGAGACATTTCGATGATATAGTGTTCTCTATGTTAGAATCGTCGGCATCACGGATTCAACTTTCACTACTCTCAAAATGTGTTAGATGCATTCTCAATGTT
The DNA here is from genome assembly GCA_018584345.1 of Thuja plicata. Taxonomy (NCBI): domain Eukaryota; kingdom Viridiplantae; phylum Streptophyta; class Pinopsida; order Cupressales; family Cupressaceae; genus Thuja; species Thuja plicata. The sequence continues at coordinate 514,838 of MU223774.1, read as the reverse complement.
TGTTGAGTTATCTGTATTTCTCTTCACTTACTTTTCTGGAACCAGGCAAACACAGGGACAAAGACATAGTCTGGAACCCGTGATTGGTAAGTTACAAATTTATTTCTGATTTCTCTAGGGAAACATTAAATAAAAGAAATTGATATCCAAAACTGAAAAAAAACTAAGCAGGGGTACCGTTGGCTCTTGAAGAATACTATCATTGTCATGACCAACAACCAAAACTAGAGTACAATAATGTGCCATTTTTAGCTAAAAAAAGTAGGAACACATTCATTAAGGTAGATGAAGCATGAAATGAGACGAATGTCATGGGGAAGCTCTGATATAGTTTACAGTGTGCTTGGCTTGCTAAAATTTTTGCATTTCCATTAGCGTTGTGTATTTAAATGCCCATCAAAAGAAAATGGTGGGTAAGAGAATCAATCAGATTGTTTATTCAATTCAAAATCTGCATTGATTTTATGTGTAAGGCAAGCTAGCTAATGGAATTAAAATACACATGAATTTTCACACACTTATTAGGTATACCCATTGTACATCGAGGTGCAATTGCTAGTAATTGTTTATGACAAGTTTTGTGATAATTGAAAGTGGGTGTAAGAGAATCATTTGATCTACTAAAATAACATTAAATTAAATGGAGAGACGTATTTAATATTTAAATGGAGAGATATAACACTTCTTAGTTATATATCTTGTCAATTTTTCAAATTTTTTCTTAAGTAATTTGAGCATGTGTGCTCAACTATAAGATTTCAAGATGAAACCCTTTAGATTCTCAGGAGATTATATCACAAAAATTCTTTAGTTTCTTTAGGGAAATCTCATATGGAGGTTGCATTTGCATTTAAAAGTTGTTCAATTTCAAGATAGTTTACTAGTTTGTATTCATAGGATTTGAGAAAGGAGTATCAACATAGTTTATCCTAAATTCCATATTCAATTGCATTCGACATTTTATTGTATATTTCATGAATATAAATTGGATTTAGCATTTTGGTGGAGTTGTATCTCATGTTTATATTATTGGAATAACTATGGAAAGTTGGGAATGAGAGGGGAGGGGTGAATCAGTGTCACTAAAAACTTTCTAACCATATTCACTGATAAACCATATACTGTTGTTTACTGATTACCGAGTTCATAACTTTGAAATGAAAGTAATATAAAGCTTATAAAACCATAACATCAAAACTTTAGACAATAGAACTCATACCACCATGATTTTGGTAATGCAAAAATCCTTGGTTAGAGGACAAAACTGCAGTGGGGATGACACCCACAACCTTCACTAATTGCAGTATAAAGGGTGCTCGGTTAGAGCTACAAAGTTTAGCTATGTCTGATAGCTTACCCGGTTAAGAGTATAAAAGACTTGTTAGGTCTACCTGGTTAAAAGATTTTTATAATCTTTACACTTAGAGATGTACCCTGTTAAAGGATTTACAAATATAAGATCGGTTAAGATCTACCCAGTATTGGGATTTAAAGCTCTCAATACAATAGTGTCAAATAACTTAACAATGTATGCAATAAGTGCATCAAATGTAAATGTTGATCAAACTGTATGTGCTCTGATGTGCTACCTTAATCTTAAACTGTAACACTGCTATGTTCTGCTCTGCTGTAACTGAATCTCTGCTCGGTGCTCTCTGCTCTGCTCTTGTACTTCATTAACTCCTTTAACTTTCCCAGCAACAACAATAACAACAGCTTCAAGTATATGTTCTCTCTCTCTTTTTCAACTTACAAATTCATCCAATATATAGATGAGTTTATGCCTCTTAATCTTATGCGTTAGGTATGCTATGAATTTCTCTTGGCCGTTAGATCTTCTTTCCAGCTCGGCGACCATGTCACTTTTACCTTGGTACTTGTTGTTTTTCTTGGAAACAATAAACTTTCTTTTGTCGCTTGATCTATGCCTTAGATCTTCACTCTGAATTATTTCAATTGTTGATCATGTAACAAATTATTCAACGTGCTTTGTAGAATCTTAATTAATGCTCTAACAATCATTAAATGTGATATGATCACGTTTTGAATTAACTATCTAACTCCATGAATTTGACTAAACTAATGACAACAAAAATATCTTGTAGAGATAACATATATGTATTGATATTTGTTACTTAGTTCATGTGAAATCAACATTATAAATTTTAATGTTTTGCATCAAATTTACGTGGAGGTCATCATATATTTTACAATTTAATAATGGCATTCCAAAACCTTAAACTACAAAAACAATTAAATTGTCTAATCCTCTAGAGACCAACTCTTTATCATAGAGTTCACCACCCTCTCAATAGCAATAATCAGAGGCCATGAATTCTTCACCTTACCTAAACTCTTTAAACCAGATACAAAAGTAGTACACTCCTTGTTTTAGAAACCATTTTCAACAACTAGTCAATTATTACACGTAATAAAGTTCATCGATTGTTTATTGCAAATTAACCTTATAGGTATATCCACAATGCTACTTTAGATAATTAAGGGTTTGCATGCTTCAATAAAGGAGCCTCTAAATTTTAATAAAAATTCATCACATTTGGTAATAATTTCATCCATCCTATTAATTTAACCTTATTTCAAACTTGCTAATTTTCCTTGATCTCTTCATCTAATGGGATGTTAAATTAATGCTTTCAAAATCTATGTTGGCACAAGTAAGTGCATGGAAATGGGAGACAAAAGGGGCTAGAAGTGGTCATTATCTTCTTTTAAAATTAGCTAACCTCAACTTGGATGAATAATTTGAGATGTATGCACTTAAAATTTAAAAATATGACATAACTCAAAATTGTAGTACTTCTAATTTAGTTTCTAAACTTCTATTTTTTAAAATGGTTAATGTTAAGAGAGTCAAAATGTTATATGCATACAAAAGTGATATTATTTTTCTCACTAAAATATAACATAGTGTTTGGTTTGCACCCTTGATTTTTTAAAATTTACTTAGTAGAAATATAGTTAAGAGTAAGTTCTACAAGTTGTGTAATTTTAAACTATTTTATTATTATTATTTTGTAGTTTTTAAAGTGTATGCATTTCAAGCATGTGTATCACATAATTTAATTAATTTTTTTAAAAGAATAATATATTTTTTTATAAAAAAAAAATGTAAAAAATGAAGCATAGAAAATCCTTTTTCTAAAAGCAAATTAAAAGTTCTAAATGAAATAAATAAATATGTATTTTAGGAATAGAGATATTACAAGGAAATAAAGATATATATGTTAATGTGTTTCAACTAGAAATAAAATATATGGGTAGAAAGTTAAGAAGATGTGTAATATTATGGTGGTAATTTTGTTAAATATTATTATGCAATGAGTAAATTTGTTGACATTGAAGTTGAAAAATATCATCAAAAATAAAAACATGCAAAACATGAGAGTAATCATCGACAAAATTTATCATCCTCACTCATCGGAGATAAAAACCTTAGTAAGGGAATATAGTAAATTGAAAGTTTAATCCATTAGACTCGTTATCAAACCTATTCCAAAATAAAAAGTGGTCTAAAAATATTTGAACATATTATATAATGTGCTCATGTTTTCAAAATGCAATTGCATTTTTTCACTTTTTATGACCTAAAAAGTGTGATTGCGTTTTTGGAACGTGAAATGCCAACACGATTCATGTTCCACAAAATGCAATTATGTAATGGATTGGTATTTGTCAAGCCATGACATTATCTCGTTATTTTAAATTTTTAATAACAAAAGCATATTATGGCCAAAATTACTCATTTGGTTAGTTTTTTGTCCCCCATTTTGGTGCACATGCCCTACCAATAATGACTATATTTCATTTATGATCAATCCAAAAAAAATTGCCATATATTTTGGCTTTTAGAGATTAGTCATTCATCTTATGCTTAGGATTTGACCATGAACTAATTTTGGTACTAATAAGATATTTTTCAATCATCTATATTATGGAGTTTTCTAGAATATCGACATTTTCATTTATCCCACTATATATGTATATGATGATGTAATTTTGTACATAATACAAGAGGGGGCCAAGCATTTTTAAGAATGTTGATTTCCATTTTGGTGATTTTATCCTTTTTATTACATTATATATCACCATGGAATCATCCTCAATTTTGACTTTGGTGTTGCCATATAAGATGATTAATTGCAATCTTGAGATGAAGGTTTGAGATTCAACCTCATTATGTGTCCCTTCTATAACTTCAATCATTTTTTTTCTACGTGTATATATCATCTCTCATCACTTGTCATGCATTGTGCTCTTGAAATTCTAAGTTTTCCTTTGAGGCTTCATAAAAGTTCAACTTTGGCCAACCATGGGTGGAATCTATTGTAATCTTTTTGTAGGATTTGGGTAGCTAACTCTTCCATCCCAATTGACTATGGAGACATTGAGTCTATGCCAATTTTTGACCATATCATTACCACAAAAGATGAAACTTTCTCTTTTGTTGATTACGACATTGTCCTATTATAAACAACCTTGACCATTGTTATCTCTTAAATTTTCATAGAGGATGCCTTCGCCATTACTTTGTATAAAGCTACTATGTGGTTTCTTTCTTTCTAAAATTCTCATATCATCATCGATATATTTATGATTTGTATATTTGAAAAAATAGCCTACTTCTTCAAAATAGGACATGACTGAAAGAGGTTGAGCATTTCATTTGGTAAGGCACTAACCCATTTGAATCTAGCAAATAATTATTGTGAATTCCTTCATGAGAAATGAAAATTAAGAAATGTGTAATTTATAAATTATTTAGTCACTCTACATACACAACACAAACCGTGAAGGTTTACTAAAGCCAATTTTGTGAATATAAGGATCGAAACTCAATACTATCTCATAAACTAAATAATCATCACGTTAATTATATTAATACGGAGATAACTATAAGTGTGTCATTATTTCTATGCAAATATGCATGCATTCTACTTCATCACATGTCATGATATCAATGCATGAAGCACAAAATATACAATTACATATGTTACAAAATATGACTGAGGTAGTCCATCGCCACTGGTCACAATACTACATCAAGAGTACAAAAAAAAAGTGTATAAACAATGAAATATTCAATAGTCCATTCTAATAATCGTTATCAATCAAAGACGAAAACATGGTCAAGGTGCTTTTTCCACCCAACCACAAAGCTTATGCTTCCTTGGAGAGTTCATCCTGACCTGAAGAACCATCGGCCCTGAACGATATGCTTAGCAATAAGGAATCTATGAACATGAGGGAATTTGGTGTGTGTCTGATATTATCTACATGCATAAACCTATCTGATAATCCTTAAAGGATCAGAAGTTGTCATTAGTATACAAGGAAATAGTTTTGGACTGTCGGTCACAGTGTACACCGACAAACAATTTACAATGTAACCCGAGGAAGACAGTTCATAGAGTAAACTAAGCACAGAATGTCTACAGAGTATACTGAGCACCAATCTACCGAGAGACAGATTTATTCCTGAGAAAAGTGGATCTTATCTACACGTCAGCTAAAGCACTTTAGTCTTTAAAATAACTTTATGCTTAGCTGGAAAACCATTTTTTGTGGATCAAGAACATCAAAAATTGTGGATTTAATTAGTTTAACTAATTATAATCATGCAAACTAGGAGATCAAGGTCAAGTTGTAAACCTTTGATCATTAGAGTTATCAAGAAAAAGCATGAAACCTAATTAGGTCATAATCTTGTATAAATAGATGTAGTAATCAATCAAGAAGATGATGATTATAGCTGCAGAGGAAATATAAGGACCAAACAGAGGTTTTCATGCACAAGGACAGATACAAGAAGAATTTAGTTTATCAAGAACTACATACAAGGCTACCGAGCAGTAACAAAGGTATTATACATCACAATTAGGTGATAAAGTTTATGTACTTAATGGATCTGTAATCAACAATTTAAGATTGCATCAGTCATGTCTTATATTTTTGTCTACTCTCTAACAATTGTAGCAAATAGAAGAAATCCTTCAAGAAGGTGGACTTAACAGTCTTATTCTAAATCTCTTAACCGAGTACACACATACATTGTTTTGCTAAAATCTCTTAACCGAGTAGACTTAACAAGTATAACATGTTACTCCTAACAAGGCAAGATCATCAGAAATGATCACAACTTGTAGCCTTAACCGACACCTTCCATTCTGCAGATAGTGAAGCTTTGTGGGTTTCATCCCCACCGCAGTTTTTACCTTCTAACAGGGGTTTTCTGCGTTATCAATTCTTGTGTCATGTGTAAATGAGTTTCATGAATGTTTCTATGTTTGGTTACATGCACTTACATTTATGTTATGATATTGCATGCATGAAGTAGAAAAGCTACAATGGTCGGTCATGCAAGTAAAGATTACTAAGGTTTAATTGGTAAAAAAATTTAAGGGTACGGATTCGCCCCTCCCCTCTCAGTACACACCCTTCCATTATTCCAACACTATTTTACGAGAACATGTTATGATCGTATATCAGGATATGGCAGTGAACAAATTAAATAAATAACCCATCTATTTCAATGGTAAAAAATTAGCATGGCCAAGCATATATTGTATATGGTAAAATAAAGTAGAATTGGAAAAGTAGATTCTACGCTCCTGTAATCCCATATTCGGCACCCATCCCAAAAGGTAAACTTTCCACAAACACTCATGAAGACAATCTTTTCCTAATCTAACATCATAGCTTGTGTGAGTAACAATTCAACATTACATATGAAGACAAAAATGCATTTATCATTCACTTACACATATTAATAATTAGTGCAATTTACCATATATTCTTTAAAATTTTCATAAAAATCATTCATATGCATTGATTTTTCTATTTTAATATTTTTCTAATAATTTTCTCAAATGTATGTTCATTAGAAAATAATCCAAAATAATCAATACCTATAATTAGATAAACATATGATGCAGGTATATATACTCTTATATTCATATATATAAACATGTTTATATATGCATGATCATAATTAAGAATAATAAAATTATAGTTCTAATAAGTGGATGCATTATAAGCCATTAACATATTTACAATCAACAATAACACATTAACATTTCTAAATTTGTATATAATTCTAATAGAGATATTTAAGTACTTTTAGCATAAAGAAACAAAATATTACAACTTAAGATTTTAAGATCATTTCACAATATTTTTCAAAGATCCATTTAATACATTTTATGTATATTTATATATAATCATACGCATACACAATTTGCAAGAAAAAAAAAATAGTTGTGTAACTTAAAATAGAGATTAATTATTTTTTTAATATCTAACAATGAAAATAAAAATATGCATTAAAACACATAATATATATAAAATGTCTTCATAAAAAGAACACAAGAAATTTTAAAAAAATACATATTCATATACTTCATATAATGTCATGATAATAAATTTAAAGATAATCAACCACATACTAATTTAGAAAGGAGAAAAATGATTGAAAATTGTTGGTAATTAATGATCAAGTTGTCCAAAGAAACCTGTCCTTCTCTCTATTTTGGAAAGAATAAAACTCCTTTTATAAGTCTAATTCTCTCTAATTGGTCACATCTTTTATGCAACTCACACTTTTATCACCTATCACCTACTATTGTCCATAGCAATATTTGTTAGAGTAAAAAGATATTTCTATGTTCACTTATTAATTAAATCATTATTGATTTAATTGTTTAAGTCACATTTTTATCTCTTGTTCACTTAATCTAAACTTTAGGCATTTAATAATTAATTCTTTATTAATTATTCATGCAACCTAGGTTTCTCCACCTTCTTGGTGTTCGATCTCCTTTATAAGGATTGATCTCTTTGTATTTTATTATTCATGTTGGTTTCTTTTTATGTTGGAATAAAAACAACAACAACCTCTTCTTCTTATGACTGCTTTATAGAGAAGCCACCTCCAAATATTGGTTCATGCAAGAAAAGGACCAACTAACAAGCACTCTTACAATACTTCTACTCTTTAGGTTCTGTTATACCAAGGGGAGGATACCCTATAATACCTTCTGATATTTCTATATGGTATTATCAAGCGATGATCTCACAACAACTCAACATAACCGGGAGATACTAGATAATTGGCTAATTACCCATTGAACATCAACCATGAAATGGAGCATGAGATAGGAATTCACAATAAACTTGCAGAAATATAGAATTAATGGATTTTAATGTTTGTTTATAAGAAACACAACCAATATGCAACTAGATATGCAATAATACAAAACTTGTCAGCTTTAGATCAGTGCTTTATCCATTGGGCTACACTCTGACTCAGACATAATATACTGAAATCAATATTCATCAAAGATTCTAGATCATAACACAATTATCCCAAACCCCTAATACCAATAAAATCCTAGCATATGTCAAATGAATCTATACATTAATCAGAGCCTAATTTAAGTTGATCCTAGATTAGAACTCTCAAATAAGTACATAAACATAGAGAAAATCTATGCTAATGAATCAGAAAATTCATAACTCACAAGACACATAACACAAGAGAGATTGGAATTCGGATCTTTGTATTAAATCCAGAGAATCATTTTCCAGCATACAACAAGTACTTAGAGATAACCTCTTCAATAACCTACAAAAGATCTCTCAGGTTTATTTCTGATTTTTATAGCTATCTAGTACAAACTATACTATATTTCCCCCTTTGACTGAAACATTATAAAATTGCTTACAATCCAGTTTTTCCAGCCCTTTCGAATGATCTTTGGAATTCTTTTATAGAACAGGGTTGCAACAATTTATGGATCACTTGGAATAAGGAAAAAACAAATGACTCAACAAAAGACAAAATAGCAAATGAAGTGATAACCACTTTTGTTACAATAAATATTCAACATATTTTGTCTTCTAACCGCTTGGGTGCTTGTAACTACTTCAAATTTTTTTGGAAGAAGCCACCTGGAATCTATTGTCTTTGTTCTTGTTGATGTAAGATGTTTACCTTTGTCTGTCTCATTCACTAATTAGGAACACTGCCACCTGTTGCCTTTCACACACTGTCACCTGTTGCTTGATCAAATGTATCATACTTGTCCTTCTAGGAGGTATACACCTCATCACTTGGCCAATCAAAACCGATGATTTCATCTTTCTTATTGTTAATTTAATCCCAAATGGCACTTGCCTTCTCAATATCCTCTTTCCAGAATTCAAAAAATGTTCGGGCTTTGCTAATAATTTCCACTGTTTGGACAAACAAAATTGTGCTTTCAAAAGTAACAATGTTGTTAGTCCTAGTGACCAATGCCTCATTCATTTGTCTTAGCCATAAGGCCTCACTCTTTATGTCACCACTCTTCTTGAAGAGGTTAGGAAATATCTCATACCTATCCTTTGAATATTATCTTCTCAAAGCTTCTATCTTTCTGATAATGATGCTTCCCCTGATGTCCATGTCTACCATTACTTTCAGGCATTTGTAAGTACTGGTTAAAACAATATCAACATTATTTTCTTCCTTGGATATGGAATAGAATAATTTCAAATCAGCTTTCCTTCCTTTCCACCCATCCATGATCAAGCCCCATTGATCCTTGTTTGCATCATATTCATTTACTATGCTAATAACCCTTTTTCCTAGTGCATAAAGAGTAGCAAGACTTATTTATTTAGTACACTGCATGAGGGTGGAATGTATCTTATCAGAGTACCTTTGTTTTACCCATGCCTCTACTTCTCTAAATGCTGAGGATTCTTCAAGACATTTCTTCCTTGATTTTTCCAATTCGGTCCTTTCAATAGTTAGTTTTTCTTTTTCTAATTCCAAGTCAGCTTGGGTAACTGTACTTGATGGCACAGGGGAAGGATGGTAAGTTATAATTGGGATAGAGCTACCAGGCTGATGTGGATCCTGAGTTAACATCCTTTGAGGAGAGTATTGAGCTACCTGTTTTCCCTCTAGGATAGCAATCTTCTTGTCCTTCTCAATGGACTTTACCTTTTCCTCATTGTATGCTTTCATGACTATTTCATACTTTTCCCTCAGGCTTCTGATTTCCTCACCCTGTTTCTCAACCACTTTCATACCAAACTTTGTTGTCTCTAGAGTAATGCTAGCTGCTTCTACCCTAGAGACACATGCAACTCTCTTTACTAGCAAGCTGCCTAAGTGTTCAACATGGTCATCTTTACCAATTTTCTTATTCTCTTTTTTCTTTAAAGACTACATTACCAGTGTTGCATGGTCTTCACTAAATTTGACACTAGCAGATGTTCCACTAGTGTGCACTGGTTTGGTTTCTTTCCTCACAACATCAAAGACAATGGCATCAACAAGATCCCATTGAGGTAGGATAAGAACTCCTTCCTTTTGCACTAATTATATGCCTTCTTCAGGAGTGATTTTATCAAACTTAGTCATTATCTCCTATTTTACCTCCTTTTCAATGTCATCTATGTCCCTATCAGGTTGGTCATCTTGCATCTTTTGACATTTTTCTTTGATTTCATTAATATGAATTATCCAAAAAAATTGGATAAAGGCTCTGGATTTAACAAATTTGTCATCAGACAAGAATTCATCACTGACATGTTTAGTGATGGGGTCCAGCTCTTTTCCTACAAATTCAGCCATTGTTAGATCCAGTGCAACTTGTTTGGGTGCCTCTGGCACCCCTTGCAATTCTTGGGCTGTAATAAATATATGCCATGTATTCCCCATTTTCACTAATTGCTCGGCAATGCTCTGATCATCCATGTGTAGGGGAGACTGAGAAGGGGAATAAATATCGCCTTATTGTTCTTTTCCTTCCACCCTCTGCCTTTTTGGAGATGGCAATGTTTGGGCACTGGTGTCTAATGGCCTTTTCCCCTTTGATCAGAAACCTTTTCAACTCTGGGTAGGATGGTGCTATATCCTCTTCGTTGGTAGACCACATACTTTCCTGGAGGAACAACCCTTCCCTGTGAAGTTCTGCTTAGAATAGCCTTGGCCTTTTCTAGCTCTGTTTCCATTACTTTCTTCTTCTTCTAGTCCAAGGCTTGCATTATATCTTCCAACATGCTCATTAGGGATTCCACCTTCTTTGCCAAGGGCATGAAAACTTTCAAGGGATCATATATCGTGTCAAAATGGTGGATAAAATCTAAAGATTTTTTATATGCTAACCATTTCTCCTTCTTGATCTCTTATTCCATAAGATCAAATTCATTTCTAACTATATCTTCAAGGAACTTGAATTGATGATCTAGAGCCAAACATTTAGTCCTTTTCTTGAACATATCAATGATGAATCCCTCATTGTCTACACATCTTACCACTGATGTTGCTAACTGATATGGCTCCAAGTATTTGTCAAACTGGGTCCGTCCTCCTTTGGTAATGATTAAATGATGAACTTTTGTGAAGGTAGGGAAAATACTACCTTTCATCTAGCCAGTCAAAGATTCCTCTTGCAACCCACCCAGTTGTCTAAGAATTTATGCCAGGCCAGTCTTGAGTGGTACTATGTAAGGGAGGATATTTGGAGTTCCTCTGAAGTCGTAAACCCTAATAACTGTTGAGATAGGGTATAAAATGAAATCACCCCAATTGTGAACAATCTTCAATTTTGTAGCATATTCCATTAGTCTCAAAAGTCTCAACACATCTGTGTGAATCCTAGGGTTGTCTGTACATAACAATGCTCTGAGCCTAGAGGCAAAAGATCTATCAAAATTTATGAAATTGACCTCTTTCCTGTCCCAAGACAAGTCAGTACTCCAAAAATGAATCAACAAATCTTCATCATCCTAAAACTTGGTAAGATCCATTTCTTCTTCAAAATAGTCAGCATTATTAAATAAAATCATATGCATCATCATAGAATACCATCCCATTTGCTTGACTATCTTAGAATCTTTTATGCCTACCAGACCTTGATGCATCAAGTCAACAATGTAATTAGCATAGTAAAAAACAACAGATAAATGTGGATGCAAAATTTGAACCACCATAAGCATAAAATGAACAGGCATTGTTATCTCCTCATCTTCTCCCAAAACATGGCACATGGCACTATACATTCCTCTAGCCTTGCCATTAAAATAATCTAGTTTAAATGGCTCTGGTGTGTTAGGGCCTACTACAATCAGACCTCCTATCTTATTGAAATACCCTTTTACAGCCTCATTTATAAAGTATTCATTTTGATTCTTATACACCTCTTTGAAATGGTCAAAATCTATGTCATCCATTTGAACCGAGAGGTCGCTCAAATTGAAGACTTTTCTGATCTCATCGGCTATGACATTCAGCAGTATGTTCCATTTGTATCTCTCAGAACCCTGGACACCTTATCATAGGCTTTGGCTATTGTAATTAACAAATCTATGTCCATAAATACTCCAGGAACTATTAATTTTCCTACATCTAGATCCCATATATTCCAGTTTGGGGAAGGAGCATTTCTTTGGCCGAAGGCAGTTTTGAATAGACTGAGACCACTTGTGCTAACCTTAGTGTCTCTAGCCCATCTACCCATGTCATATAAACCTTCCCCAACTCTAAAACAAGGATTTACAGGAACCACTCTTTTGATTTGGGTATAATCATTTGTAGATCCACTCAACTGTTGTATAACGTCATCCCACACATTTCTCCCTTTGTAATCTACATTACCAGTGAATTCAATCCTAGGGGCCATCTTCTGAACTTAGGGCTTCTTACGGTAATAATATCAAATTAAATCAATACTTATGTTTATCTTTTAGATTTGAAACCCTACTGCAAGCATGAATTTTACTATTTTAACAGGAGACTTACCCGTTCTGCAATTTGTCACACAGCGCGAGATTGCTGCAACTTTGAGTTTTGCTTTAATCACGTCGATGGTTATGGAAGCTTTGAGCTCAAGCAATGAATTATATGCTTCAATAAAATCAATATCTCACATTGAATTTTACTGAAGTGGCCACACGCTCTGCAATCAATTCATCTAGTTTGAAACTCACAGCTTAACGGTTCACTGAAACAATTCTGAAAATTTTAGATTTGAACCCTAGATGCCAACAGTATCTCATCAATCGTGCGGCTCTCATAATTTTACGGGAATCACTACTCATCCTGGACACATGTCAGCACGACTTTATCTCTTAAACATTAGATCTCATGCATCTTCCCCATAAGCCATTAAGTCATCTGTCTGATCTTTCTTAACCTGACCACCAGTTACTTTACTCAGGCTTTACTAACCGTGGATGCAATTTTAACAACTTGGACACACGTCAACACCACTTAATTGCTTATATGCTAGATCTTCTGCATCTTCCCTTTAATTCATTAAGTGAGCCGTCTGAACTTTCTCAAACTGCATCCTCCTTATCTCATCCTTGCATTGCACCGGGCCCACCAACTGCCACGCATCATCGCGGCTTAATTGCTTATACTTTAGATCTCGATCACTTTGCCATTAAGTGATTAAGTCAATCGTTGGATCAATTTGCACTTGATCAGCCTTTAATTCCTTCCTTATGACCTCAGTCGGACCCACTGGGACACATGGCATCGTGACTTAATCGCTTACATGTTAGATCTCATTCACTTTTCCATTAAGCCATCAAGTCAGCCGTTAGATATTTTTTGAACTGTCAGCCCTTTAATCTGCGATCACTTTTACTGTTAATGGAATCCACGTCATCTCTAGGACATGCGGTAGCACAACTTAATGACTTACATGATAGATCTTACGCATCTTTGGGATAAGCAATTATGTCAGTTGTTGGATCAAAAGGGAATCTGATTGCATTTTAACAACATCTGTTAACAAGTCTCAGGCCCGCCAAAAACACGTGTCATCACCGCTTAATGACTTATAGGATATATTATGTGCATCTTGGGACTAAGTCATTAAGTGTATCATTAGATCAAAACATACTAGCTCGACACATAATGGTTAAATAAAATACTTGTGGGATTTAGGCTTAGGGATTAATAAAATGCCAAGGCGTTAGGAACTTGCAAACTATTGAACGCAACCCCTTTTAATAGAACACATGGTAGACACATGAATTAAGTGACAAAAAGGTAATGCAAAATTAGAACCACTCTGACGCTTAGGGTTTGAAGACAAGATTTTACACTTTGAAATATGAAAGCAAGGGTTTCAAGAATTTACATAAGACCCCTTTTGTAAATACAGACCAAGGACTCATTGTTTTGGAAAAAAATTTACTAGACCTAACAGTGGCTCTTTCTGGGGATGAATACCTCCTGCAGGTACTGCAAGAATTTAGAATCTCAAGGGGAGTAGACCAACCAACTGGAAAACTAAACTACTCACACAGCAGAAAATCAAACTAAACTAAAACATAAAGAACACACTTGCATAAATACACTATATACACAACCTAATGTTCATGGATGATTAGACTTCAAGAGAAGTATAACTTCAAGAACTGTCCATGAAATGGCAGTTCTAAAATGATTCTAGTAAGGTCTTTCAATGAATAATAATTTTTCCCATACCTCTCATGGACCATATATGGTCCCAGCCAGATTGGTTCAAACTTTCCATGTTTTCCTTTATCTTCTAATCTGGCATTCCAAATTTGGACATAATCTCCCACACAAAATTGTCTTGAGACTGCCTTTTTATCATACAAATTGTTTAGTTGCAATTGAAGCTTAGCATTAGTCATAGAAGCTTCCCTCCTAGTTTCATCCAATTCCACTAGGTCATCAATTCTCAATTGCATATCACTGTCAATGTCATCATCATAAATTTGGACAAATTTATATATTTGCATCAAATTATTTTGGGATAGTCTTGCTTGAATCCCATAGACTAAATCAAAGGGTGCACATACTATGGCCTTCTTAGATGTCACTCTACCATCCCAGACATCCATTTCTAACTTTAATTCCCATGCCTTCTTGTTTGTATCCATAACTCTCTTAATGATCTTAAGCAGGATCTTGTTGGTGGACTCAGCTTGGCCATTCCCCTGTGGGTGGTAAGGTGCAAAGTAAGATGTATGAATGCCATATTCAACACAAAATTTATATACTCCTTAGATTTAAAACACATAACATTATCTGATACTATCTTCTATGGGAACCCAAACCTGGTGATTATGTTCTTCAACAAGAAATCAATTACTACTTTACTAGTTTCTCTTTTAGTGGGGATTGCTTCAACCCACTTAGTAAAGTAGCCATTAGCTACAATTATCCATGCATGTCCTCCACTAGATTTAGTAGCTATTTCTCCTATAGAATCAATACCCCATTGTTGAAAAGGGGCTTGAACTTCCACTGGTGTAAGAGGTACATTACATGAGAATTTTAGCTTACCAGAGAAACGTTGGCAAACATCACATTTCTTAACCAATTGATGAGCATCCTTAAAGATACTTGGAAACCAAAATCCTACTCTTAAAACCTTATGTGCAGTAGTCTTGGCCATGTAATGTCCACCACACACTCCATTGTGCATTTCTTGCAGGATCCTGTCTGCTTGTTCTCTATCAACACATTTCAGTAGAATTCATTCAGGATTCCTCCACCACAACTCATCTTTGATCAGAGAAAAATGGATTGCTTGTAGCTTTAAGGTCCTTTTATTATTCTCATCCATGCTCTGTGGACAGTTCATTCTTTGTAAATAATAAATAATGTTGTTGTACCAATCACAGTGGTCAAGATTACAGATAAAAGGTCTATGTTCCTCCTCTAGGGTATTGATACAGTTTGCATCCAAGTTTGCATTAGCCATCAATTTGGCTAAACCCATTCCTCTAACCAACTTAGTGATTTGAATTTATATTTTAAACTCTTGAATCCTATTGATCCATCTACATCTTTTTCCTAACACCTCTTGCTGAGTGAAGATGTCCTTAACTGTTGCTGAGGGGACATAGGCTACTACAATAGCACCTATCAAATAATATCTGAAATTATTCACAGCCTTCACCAATGCATAGGCCTATTTTTCAGTTATATCATATTTGAGCTTTGCAGCCTGTAATGATTTGCTAAAAAAGGCAATAAGTTGTTCAAACCCCTCTACATTTTTCTGCAATAACACAACAACAATAGTATGACAAGATGCAAATGAAAAAATGTTCATAGGCTTTGAATAATCAGGAGTTCTCAGGACAGGGGCATCTTTGATAGCTTTCTTTATCTCTTGAAAATATTGGGTGGCTTCTCCATCCCATTCCATTTTTGCATCCTTCTTCAACATTTTAGAAATAGGCCTACTCTTCTCAGCAAAGTTTGTGACGAATCTTCTAAGAAAGTTTACCTAACCGAAGAAAGATTGAATTCCTTTAACATTTATTGGGAGGGGTACTTTTTCAATAGAAGCTACCCTATCTGGGTCAATTCTAACCCCTTTCTTTGAAAAAATATGCCCCAATAATTTATCTTCTGTCACTCCAAAAATGCATTTCCTAGGATTCAGAGAAATCCCAAATTCCAGAGCTCTTTCAAAAAATTTCTCCAAATGTTCACAATGTTGTTCTTCCTTCTTTGAGTAAGATGTGAGGTCATCCTGATAAACCTAAATAAATTTTTGCAAGAAATATGAGAATGCAACATCCATGGCCCTTTGGAAAGTGGCCCCAACATTCATTATACCAAAATGCATTCTAACATATACATATGTTCCCCATGGTGTGGTAAAAGCAATTTTAAACTGCTCTGACTCCTTGACCATAATCTGGTTATACCCAGAGAATCCATCCATCATGGACATTAGTTCACATCCAGTGACTCTTTGCAACATATTCTCCATATTGGGGAGAGCATAGTTGTCTTTTAGGGAAGATATATTCAAGTTTCTGAAATCAACACACAACTTGATATCCCCACTCTTCTTCCTGACATGGACTAAATTGGAAACCCAGGAAGAATGGCTAATGGACTTAATTATCCCAACATCTTTCATTTTCTTCAATTCTTGTTCCATTTTGGGCCTTAGGGTGGGATTTATGGGCCTTTGCTTTTGTCAAAAAGGCTTGGCATCTTCCTTTAATGGGATCTCATGTTGTAATAGATCCTCATTATATGCCTTTAGATCATAATACATCCATGCAAAGACCTTTTTATACTTCCTCAAAAGATTAGTCAGATCCTCCTTAACTTTGGGTGACATTTTTTTACCAATAAATAAATTTTTAGGAACTTCCTTTGTTCCCACATTAACCTCCTCCAAATCTTCAGACTTATTTACACATGTAGAAGGATATGGTTTATCTTTATTGTCAAAGGATTTTTCTAAAACAACTAGTCCCTTTGGGACTTTATTTGACTTCAAATGGAATATGTCTTTTCCTAAGACAGTATCTTTTCCATCAATGGTTTTCACATACTTACTAAAATCTATCTCTTTATTTTCAAGATCTATCTCAAAATACAAGAATCTCAGAATATCCACATCATCATCAAATACTTGCCAACTATCCACATTGTCTGGTATTGAAGGCCTAGTCTGAACTTATATTTCAGAAATTCCAGCAAAAGTAATATCTTCTAGCCTTAGAGCAATGTTAGCCAACAAATCTTCCATTCTATTCTGGCTCCTATCCATCCAATCAATACCAAATGCATCAAAACTTTCTAATTCATCCTAGACTATATTTTGGTACTGTTTCAATCTATGATTCTTGGAAGCATATTTGGATCTGATCTGAGATACTACCAATTCAGAGTCTCCAATAATCCTGATGCACTTGATTCTATGTCTTGTAGCTAATCTCAAACCTATCAATAGAGCCTCATATTCTGCCACATTATTTGTACATGTAAATAATAGAGTAAATGAAAATTTGAAGGTTCTTCTTGAGGGAGATATCAATAAAACCCCAACACCAGCCCCCTCCCTAGAACTGGCACCATCAAAATACATTACCCATAACTTAGTTTTTTCAGATAAATTATTTATGTCTTCAGACAACAATGCAAGTTGTAATTTTCTTGCAACTTGATTTTCCTGCTCTTGAAATGATCCTATCTCAGTATCCAAGAAACAGTTCATATTATTATCATCTTGTTACTCAATCACATGAGGATTTCTGGTCTCCCTTGATACCTAGATGTTTTCACCATTAATGTTGAAAGTGGAAAATGAAAAATCACATTGAATGCTTCCCCCCTTTAATGCACTCCATTTTATTGACAATAATATTCCATATTGAGGGGGAATGTCTACAACCAACATACTCATTGTTAATACTTTGTCTGGGAAAGATGCCAATTTATAAGGCAAAGCCTTAATGGTGCCGATGACAGGCACTTCTCTAGAATCCATATCTTGTCACCTCCCATGTGGTGTGTCTACTTTCAATCCCATAGATCTCATAACTTTTGCAGACATGACAGTGTTATATGCCCCAGAGTCCATCATACAGTTTTTCAACATTTTACCATTTATCAACAATGTCAAGAAAAAGGGTTGTACAGCTTCTACAGTAGTACTAACAATATTGGTATCCAAGTAGATTTGAGGAATCTTTGACACAAGCTCATTAAATTCCTTGTTGATTTTTCTTTTGTGTTTGACACTTTCTTGTTTTTCTCTGGTCCCATAATCTTAGTAGAACTAACACCCTTCATCCATGTTAAGGCCTTTTATTTATGCTCTCCTATCCTCATCATTTCCAATAGAGGTACCTTAACAGTTATTTGAGACAAAAGTTGCCCCATATCTACATGGATGTATTTCATATCAGAAATGTCTGATCTCTTATTTATGTAATCCTCATATTCTACCTGAGAAGTCAATTTGGTTTCATCTCCCTTGTGTGGTTTATCCTCCCTTTTAGAATGAGGTATGGGACTTTCTGGTGTTTTCATCTTTTCTTTATAGACATTTGGACCAATAGGTTTGTTGCCTTTTTTATCAAAATTTTATTTGTACCTTCAACATATACAATAAAATAAAATCAAAATGCAAAAGAAAAACAAGAAAGTATACCTTCTCTTCAAATACAAAAGGGGAAGAACTACAAACTCTTTCCTCTCAAGCAAAACTCACAAAATTCTGAAAATGATAGAAGAATTTTGAATTTAGCTTGAGAAGAGAAAAGATGGTACTATTTGGGGTATCCTTGATAAAAATACCAGCAGTTTTGCCATCTGCACTACCAACTATTATGTTTCTCAAAGTGTAATTTATGCTTGCTTGTGCAACCATGTTTGCTATGATCTCAACAATTTCTTCATCAGATGGTCTTCTAAGGATAGGGCTCTCATCACATCCTTCAACATTACATCTCATATTATCAATCTCCCAATCTTGTATGTCAGAATCATCATGTTGATAATATGTTTCATCATTAACATGCGAGGAAGTCATAGCACAACCACTATCATCATATGCTTCTTCCTCATTTTCTTCTTGATCTTTAGTGGTAGAGATTCTAGCAGCAATAACACAATACTCAGGATTATGAGGTGATTGGAAAGCCACACACCAAGGATTATCATTGC
The DNA here is from genome assembly GCA_018584345.1 of Thuja plicata. Classification (NCBI taxonomy): domain Eukaryota; kingdom Viridiplantae; phylum Streptophyta; class Pinopsida; order Cupressales; family Cupressaceae; genus Thuja; species Thuja plicata. The sequence goes on along the minus strand of MU223774.1, from coordinate 495,358 downwards.
ACATGTTTACATAAGTTTTGTGTAGAGGATCAGGGGTTTTTTCATCAGATTTATCCTTCTTTTGTGGGACAATAGGTTTCCCATCTTTCTACTGAGAAGTATAAGGATAATTTTGCATCCTAGGTTATCTGTTGAAATTGCCATAGGAAGGCTTATCATTGTTTGAAACCCTATTATTAGTACTCTCTCTAGGTTTTAAATTTTTCAAAGCATTCAGAATGAACTTAAGATTATCATCTTCCTTTGGTTTAGTACTCAAGGGTTTATCTGATTCTTTCTTGATGTACCTGGTTGGTTTCCAATCTTCTCTCCTACCCACTTTTCCATAAACTCTTCTATTTGTCTCAATGTTGAATGCTACCTTATATGCTTCTCTAATATTTCTAGGGTTCTTATCTCTTAGAAAATAGCCCATTTTTTCATCAAAATCATTAATATAAGTAGCAAGACATACCTTATCATCCAATCTCATTACTTGCAGCAACTTGTACATCACCCTTTGAAACCTGATATTGAACTCCACCACTTCTTCATTTGGGTTCTTCTTCATGTTGTTGAACTCATTCAACATAAACCCTTCATTGGTCTTGTCCCCATATTGATCTCTAAAACATTCCTTCATTTCATCCATAGACCAATACATTCATGGGGAAACCCTCTAAACTAGTCCCTAGCATCCTCAATTAATGATTGCACAAATAACTTCATCATCACATCATCAATCATATCCATAAAATGCTTTAGGTGTTCTTCACATGTTATAATATTATTTCTAGCAAATTTAGGAAGTCTATCCCTAATCTTTTTAGGAATCTCATTTGGATAACCAGGAATGCCAAGGAAAATAAATTGTCTATACCTTTCAATATAGACAAAAGTTCTTTGAGATGAGTTATTTACCTTGAGTATTTGATGTAGTAGCATTTCTAGAATCAATAGGTGGTGGTAAATTCATTCCTAAATTTAGAGACATTTTAGGACCCGAACCAACAGGAGGAGGGCCAGAGGTTTTCCTAATAAACTCAATTTTCTTTTTCATCCCAAGAGTAGAGGCTTCCAATTCAGCCTTCTCTAATTCTTTGGCTATGATCTCCCTCTCTCTCTCCTAGCTTTCTCCAACTCAGTATCTGGCTTAGTCATGGGATCAATTACACTCCCTTTATTCACTGGCTCCTTTATTTCAATTGTTGTTACCTTTTGTTTACCTTTATCCTTGGGTTTATGTGTGTCATACAACTGTTGGACAATAGGTTCATGTTCAAGTTTCTCAGGTATAGTAGTAGCATTTATTGCCTCCAAATCTCGCAGTTTCCTTTTCAATTGGTTGGATTGAATCTGAGCATGTTTGATTCTCTCTTCTTCCTCTCTTTCTCTTCTTTGTCTCAAGGAAAACTGCTCTCAGATCTTCCTTTCCAGTTCATCCACTTCTTCAAAAATCTCCTTAGAATCTACAAGAGTCATGTCAGATTCTGAATTTTCCTCCATGATAGTTCTTTCTCTCCTGTGATGATGGGCACGGGGTCTTTCAGATGAGGGAGAGCTCGGATCACTAGGAGCATTCCTACTCTCTTCATCTCTACTTTTGGATATGGACCTTGTTTCATGTCCCTGGGATTTACCATGAACCACCTTTCTGGTATGCCTAGGAACATCATCAACCCTTTCACTTTGATTATTGATTGGGAGGAATAAGAGTATCCATTCTTATGTTCCTTCTCAACTTCCAAGCTTGGGGAGTAGTTCCAACAACATTTCTATTTATTGATTTCCCGGCTCTGGAAGTAGATGGAATTTCACCTTCCAACTCATTCTCAGGATGATTATTCATCCTGGATTTGGTATTTTTATAACTCATAGCTAAATAGTATTGTATCAAATGATTATAATTTAACACTGATGCAAATATTCCTTTGAGTTGCCACCCAACAAATAGCTAGGAAAATACATACTAACTTTGAGTAATAAAGATTTTGTTATGGAAAGTTTTCACGGGTTATAAATATCAACAAATGTCTAAGCATCTATCCTGATATATTTTCAATGGTAATAAAAATCACTAGGATATGGAAATATAAAACTCTGTAGTTCAATGGTCAACCGACTAGTATTAATAAGTAAGCAGGCCGGGAGTCTAGCTCAACTTGAAAAACCTTACTCACTCACTGCAATGTAAAATTATCCCTAGTAGAGTTGTCATTTTGTTGGTTTCTTTTTATGTTTCAATAAAAACAACAACAACCTCTTCTTCTTATGATTGTTTTATAAAGAAGCCAACTCCGAATATTGGTTCATGCAAGAAAAGGACCAACTAACAAGAACTCTTACAATACTTCTACTCTTTAGGTTCTGCTATACCAAGGGGGGGATACCCTATAATACCTTCTGATATTTCTATATGGTATTATCAAGCAGTAATCTCACAACAACTCAACATAAATGGGAGATACTAGATAATTGGCTAATTACCCAGTGAACATCAACCATGAAATGGAGCATGAGATAGGAATTCACAACAAACTTCCACAAATATAGACTTGATGGATTTTAATGTTTGTTTATAAGAAAACACAACCAATATGCAACTAGATATGCAATAGTATAGAACTCGTCAGCTTTAGATCAATGCTTTATCCATTAGGCTACACTCTGACTCAGACATAATATACTGAAATCAATATTCATCAAAGATTCTAGATCATAACATAATTATCCCAAACCCCTAATACCAATAAAATCCTAGAATATTACAAATGAATCTATGAATTAATCAGAGCCAAATTTAATCTGATCCTAGATCAGAACTCTCAAATAAGTACATAAACATAGAGAAAATCTATGCTAGTGAATTAGAAATGTCATAACTCACAAGACACATAACACATGAGAGATTGGAATTCGGATCTTTGTACTAAATTCAGAGAATCATATCCCAACATACAAAAAGTACTCAGAGATAACCTCTTTAATAACCTGCAAAAGATCTCTCACCTTTATTTCTGACTTTTACAGCTATCTAGTACAAACTATACTATATTTCCCCCTTTGACTGAAACTTTACAAAATTGCTTACAATCCAATTTTTCCATCCCTTTCCAATGATCTTGGGAATCCTTTTATAGAACAAGATTGCAACAAGATACGAATCACTTGGAATAAGGACAAAACAAATCACTCAACAAAAGACAAAATAGCAAATGAAGTGATAACCACTTTTGCTACAATAAATATTCAACATATTCTTTCTTCTAACTGCTTGGGTGCTTGTAACTACTTCAAAGTTGTTCGGAAGCACCCCCCTGGAATCTATTGTCTTTGTTCTTATAAATGTAAGATCTTTACCTTTGTCTGTCTCATTCACCAATCAGGAACACTGCCACCTGTTGCTTGATCAACTGTATCATACTTGTCCTTCCAGGAGGTATACACCTCATCACTTGGCCAATCAAAACTGATGAATTCATCTTTCTTATTTTTAATTTCATCCCAAATGGCACTTGCCTTCTCAATATCCTCTTTCCAAAATTCAAAAAATGCCCGGGCTTTGCTAATAATTTCCACTGTTTGGACAAACAAAACTGTTCTTTCCAAAATAACAATGTTGTTAGTCCTAGTGACCAATGCCTCATTCATTTATATTAGCCACAAGGCCTCACTCTTTATGTCACCACTCTTCTTGAAGAGGTTAGGAAACATATCATACCTATCCTTTGAATATTCTCTCCTCAAAGCTTCTATCTTTTTGATGATGATGCTTCTCCCGATGTCCATGTCTACCATTACTTTCAGGCATTTGTAAGTACTGGTTAAAACAATATCAACATTATTTTATTTCTTTGATATGGAATAGAATAATTTCAAATCAGCTTTCTTTCCTTTCCACCTATCCATGATGAAGCCCCATTGATCCTTGTCTGCATCATATTCATTTACTATGCTAATAACCTTTTTTCCTAGTGCATAAAGAGTAGCAAGACTTATTTCTTTAGTACACTGCATGAGGGTGGAATGTATCTTATCAGAGTACCGTTGTTTTACCCATGCCTATGCTTCTCTAAATGCTGAGGATTTTTCAAGACATTTCTTCCTTGATTTTTCCAATTAGGTCCTTTCAGCAATTAGTTTTTCTTTTTCTAATTCCAAGTCAGCTTGGGTAACTAGACTTGAAGGCACGGGGGAAGGAGGGAAAGTTATAATTAGCATAGAGCTACTAGGCTAATGTGGATCCTGAGTCAACATCCTTTGAGGAGAGTATTGAGCTACCCATTTTCCATCTAGGATAGCAATCTTCTTGTCCCTCTCAATGAACTTTACCTTTTCCTCATTGTATGCTTTCAAGACTATTTCATACTTTTCCCTCAGGATTCTGATTTCCTCATCCTGGTTTCTCAGCCACTTTCATACCAAACTTTTCTATCTCTAGAGTAATGCTAGCTACTTCTATCCCTAAGACACATGCAACTCTCTTTACTAGCAAGGTGCCTCAGTGTTCAACATGGTCAATCTTTACCAGTTTTCTTATTCTCTTTTTTCTTTAAATACCACATTACCAGTCCTGCATGGTCTTCACTAAATTTGACACCAGTAGATATTCCACTAGTGTGCACTGGTTTGGTTTCTTTCCTCACAACATCAAAGACAATGACATCAGCACGATCCCATTAAGGCAGGATAAGAACTCCTTCCTTTTGCACTAATTCTCTACCTTCTTCAGGACTGATTTTATCAAACGTAGTCATCATCTCCTGTTTTAGCTCCTTTTTAATGTCATCTCTATCCCTATCAGGTTGGTCATCTTGCATCTTTTGACATTTTTATTTGAATTCATTAATATGAATTCTCCAAAGGAATTGGATAAAGGCATTGGCTTTAACAAATTTGTCATCAGACAAGAATTCATCACTGGCCTGTTTAGTGATGGGGTCCAGCTCTTTTCCTGCAAATTCAGCCACTATTAGATCTAGTTGAACTTGTTTGGGTGCCTTTGGCACTCCTTCTTGCAATTCTTGGGTTGTAACAAATATATGCCCTGTATTCCCCGTTTTCACTAATTGCTTGGAAATGCTCTTATCATCCATGTGCAGGGGAGACTGAGAAGGGGAATAAATATCACTTTGTTGTTGTTCTTTTCCTTCTAGCCTCTGCCTTTTTGGAGATGGAAATGTTTGGGTACTGGTGTCTACTAGCCTTTTCCCCTTTTGATCAGAAACCTTTTCAACTCTGGGTAGGATGGTGCTATATCCTCTTTGTTGGTAGACCACATACTTTCCTAGAGGAACAACCCTTCCCTGTGAAGTTCTGCTCAGAATAGCCATGGCCTTTTCTGGCTCTATTTCCATTACTTTCTTCTTCTTCTGGTCCAAGGCTTGAATTATATCTTCAAACATGCTCATTAGGGATTCCACCTTCTTTTCCCAGGGCATGAAAAATTTAAAGGGATCATATGTCTTGTCAAAATGGTGGATAAAATATAAAGATTTTTTATATGCTAATGATTTCTCCTTCTTGATCTCTTGTTCCATAAGATCAAATTCATTTCTTACTATATCTTCAGGGAAATTGAATTGATGATCTAGAGCCAAACATTTAGTCCTTTTCCTAAACATATCAATGATGAATCCCTCATTGTCTGCACATCTTACCACTAATGTTGCTAACTGATATGGCTTGAAGTATTTCTCAAATTGGCTTCATCCTCCTTTGGTAATGATGAAATGATGAACTTTTGTGATGGTAGGGAAAATACTACCTTTCATCTTGCTAGTCAGAGATTTCTCTTGCAACCCACCCATTTGTCTAAGAATTTCTACCAGGCCAATCTTGAGTGGTACTTTGTAAGGGAGGATATTTGGAGTTCCTCTGAACCTGTAAACCCTAATAACTGTTGAGACATGGTATAAAATGAAATCACCCCAATTGTGAACAATCTTCAATTCTGTAGCATATTCCATTGGTCTCAAAAGTCTCAACACATCTGTGTGAATCCTAGGGTTGTCTGTACATAACAACTCTCTGAGCCTAGAGGCAAAAGATCTATCAAAATTTATGAAACTGGCCTCTTTCCTGTCCCAAGACAAGTCATCACTCCACAACTGAATTGACAAATCTTCACCATCCTGAAACTTGGTAAGATCCATTTCTTTTTCAAAATAGTCAGCATTATTAAATAAAATCATATGCATCATCATAGAATACCATCCCATTGGCTTGACTATCTTAGACTCTTTTATGCCTACCAGACCTTGATGCATCAAGTCAGTATTGTAATTAGCATAGTCAAAAACAACAAATAAATGTGGATGTGGAATTTGAACCACCATAAGCATAAAATGAACAGGCATTGTTATCTCCTCATCTTCTCCCAGAACATGGTGCAGGGCACTATACATTCCTCTGTAACCACCTAGATTTGGTCTTCTCTGACCATAGACCCTATTTTCCCTAAGTGTGATCATACCCCCAATTATGTTCAAACAACTCTTCAATCGGCTGGCATAATTCATTCAAATCAGATTTAATCTCCTAAGTGATCTAATCACTAGATTTTATTAATCACCTAAGCCAATCAAATCAAATCAATTTAAATCAAATCAATTCAAATCAAACACGGCTAAGGTAATTAATTTAAAAGGAGTTAAATAAATCCCTATTATATAAAATCACTTGCAAAAACGCTATCTTCTAGCCTAAATTAATCTAATTAATTAGCTATAGTCCTAATTAATTATCTAAAGCAATCAAATGCTTAAATAATTAATATTCCTATTTTTGAATGAATATATTTAATATAATTCATTTCAT
>MU223774.1:474574-488330 GCA_018584345.1 Thuja plicata | reverse complement strand
GAGATTCCTCAAGCCCATGCCTCATGAATGCCTTTGGCATTTATTCCTCGTACACCTCATTAATGGGTTTTACATCTCCATTAATGACCCTTCCCCCCCCCCTCTCTCCTCATTTCTTCTATAAATAGAATGAGTTTTTTAGCTCAAATAGGCCCATAATTTTAGAGTTAAAAGTATTGTTATGCTGTTTAGATCTTTTTGTGAATTCATATTGCATCTTAGATTTAATATTATGCATTGTTGTTATCTACCTTTTTAGAGCTAAATATGCATGCTTCTTTGTCATTTAGACTAGTTTGATTCAAATCTTCCATTCTTAGGTTGTATTTGTCACTAATTTATGCATAATCTAAGGGAATGATTATGGCATTCTTCAAACTCCTCCTAGATAGGAAGCAATAGATCGGTTTTAGTGTTTAAGTTTGAAACCCTTGTTTTTTTATGCTTTTGCACTAATCTAATGATCTATTGAAGTGTTGTGTCCTAGGTAACAGGTGCAACATTTCACACACACATTTCTGGCACCCACCGTGGGGCCAGATTTCAGATTTTGCCTCATTTCAACTTTATTTTTCACTAATTTGTCTTCCCAGATTTTAGGTTCATGCTCATTTCTGGTAGCAGAAGCTCGCATCTGAGATACACCCTCGTATCACAGAAATCTAGGCTCATATCTGGGATTTCCTGTGTCATTTTCGGTATAGGCTCGCATCTGGTAAACCTTCTATCACATCTGGTAGCAGAGGCTCGCATCTAGTTTGTTGCATCATATCCTGTATTTCTAGGATCGTATCTGGTTGAAATTTTTGTGAACTTCATTGTCTAACCCCTAACACTTTAACCAATTGTTGATTTGATCTTTTGACAGCCTAACTAATGCTTGCAGGTTGCTGATAAGGAAGTAGGAAGACTTGGCTAATGTGTGTTTAAAACTGATTTCAATACTAACCATTTACAAAGATTTTTCAAAACTTAACGCATTTTCTCAAAATTTGTTAAATCGACTAGATTACTATGCTCTTTTCCTTTAAGGAAAATCATAAAATCAGACATTGGTTTAACACTTGTAAAGGAATTTGGAGATAAATGGACAAACAAATTCACACTTTAATTCATTTTTGGAATCATTATTTAAACAAGCAAGTCACTAAATCTTGTGAGATAACTGAACAAGTTACATCATTTAAATTCATTTTGGGATCTAAAACTGAACAAGAAAATCACTTAACATTGTGGGTAATTGAACAAAACAAATTTTCTTTCATGCATCCTATTTTCATTAACTTAGGAATATCTAAATCAGGCACACCATTGCTTGAGGGAAGGAACTGTTTGATTGAAATTGTTTTGGGATAAAATGACATGGATTAGGAGAGTATGCTCTTCTTCTTTTGAAGAATCATAAATCTAGACATCCTACGCTCGCCAATCCTTTGTATGCTTATTTAAATAGTAGAGGGCCTGCCGGTTGAGGAAAAAATCTCCCGGGAATGACCCAAGTGAGGACAGGTTTTATGTCAACCCTTCCAACTCACTATAAATAATTGCTTCCTCGTAGGCCAAAGCCTCGAAAGATGATGTCAGTTTTGTTCTTGAAATTTTGACATCATTCCTTAAACATGCTTGGTTATGTGTAGAGTAGAGCCGCTTGAATCTTGCTTGCGAGACTACACATATTTGAGTACTCATAGGGCTATATGCCTCAATTTTACCTTGTGCAATTCTAGGGGAGATGATTTCGAACGGATTACCCCGTCATAAACAACAAACTTCATAGACAAAACTACTTGATTCACCTCTGAAAGGGTGATAATCCTTGTGCAAGGCAAAAAGTAATTGCCCCAAAACACTCGTCATATCATGCCCTCACTTGCATTTGGAGTCGGCTAGTATAACATCATGACTAGATCCATTGTGTGCTTGGTGATGGCTATATTCTGATTAGCATTTGAGTGTGTACCTAAGTCAACGAGCAAGGATTTTCATCCTCTACCTAGAAATCATGGCATAAGGATGTGTTTGTTCCCCTAACAATGCAAATTTGCTTGATATGTCTAAAAATCGTTAACAAGATAACACCCTCAAAACAAGAAACAAAATTTAATCCTTGATCTACATGTGTTTTTCACTCACCAGCAAGTCTCTGAACATGATCACGGATCAAACAAACTTCATACACTTTGAAGACAAAATTTTCAAAACTGACAAAATTTGACAGAGACATCAGAAACTCGCATCCCAGATTTCCTGGCTCGTATCTGGTATCTTGGCTTGCATCTAGTGTACTTCATCGTATCTGGTCAGCACATCATCACATCTAGGGTTAAAGCTCACATCCAGGGTCATCAGAAGCTCGCATACTATATTTCCTGGCTCACATTTAGGGGCTCGCATCTAGGACACTGGGCACTTGCAGATTAGTTTCTCAAAAAACCTCAGTAGATTTGGATACCCTTTTTTCCCTTTAGTATGTCCCTGTTGTCTTTTCTGGTCTCCCTATTTTTGTGTCAAAATAATTTTTTAGATGTCTACCTTGCATGTCTTGTCAGTTTCTCGCAATCAGTCTCAATATGTGTGGTCTATCTACTTTTTACAACAACTTGATTCCCAGCTCACTATCAGGGCATTCTAACCCTTTGACGCTGGAATCATTTACTTCCACCAAAAACACAAATGATACTTCCACCTTGACACACTCACTTGAACGATCTAAGACTCTACCTAACACTATCAGAAAACTTTGACGAAGTTGAGATACAAATACATGGTTAACACAAGATGCAACAAGTACACTTCTAAATAATTGTAAGTACCTTCCAGATCACTACACTTTTAGCGAGGAGAAACATCTCATGGTTCCTTATTCGATTTAGACTTTCCAGAAATGGAAAGAACCACTCACGAATGGAGTAAGGCTTTTGAGGACTACGAAAATGATAAAAATCAAAAGCACGAAGATAGCGATGAGGAAGAAGAACCACACTTTGACCATCCTTTGTTTGAGTCAGGTAGTGAGGAAGACATCACTGAAGAAGAATACGATAAACTCAAATAGAGCAAGAAGTTCGAAAAGACAATGGAAAAGATGATTGACAAAGATAAAGAGAAATACTTTCTCCATCTAGCATCCACTGGCATAAAGTTACCCAAGGATTATGATGTGGAACAACTAAGAGAAAAGGAGGTGTCCACTCCTATATCTATTCTCACCAAACAATTCACCTTGATGCAAATAGAGCTTACGACTCTCAAACAGGAGAGGGATAAACCCAAAATGAAATACTCTTTGAACTCCATTTGTCCATCTCCCTTTGACAAGAGTATTACTATGGTCCCATTTCCTCCTAACATGGCAAGGCCAAAATATGACAAATATACGGGAGAGATCGACCCACATGACCACATAAGAGAATTCTGTGCTCTGACCATAGAATACATGCATGAACCTACATACCTCATGAGGCTCTTTCCTGGAAGTCTAGGAGGAAACACCATGGAGTGGTTCTCAAAACTTACGCCTAAGGTAAATACTTTTGAGGAGTTAATTTAATGGTTTATCCAACATTACTCCTATAATATCCAACATGACATGACTATGATGGACCTATGCAACACTAAACAAAATACTGGCAAATCCTTTACACACTTTCTACAAAGGTGGAGGAAAATATTTGCACGATATTCAAGAGCTATTCCTGAATCTGAGAAAATGGAAATCTTTGTTAATAACCTAGTACCTGAGTTGAAATATGCATTACAAATGTAAGGCTCCCCTAGCTTCGATAGGATGATCAAAAATGCCATATGTATCGAAGAAGTCATGGTTAAAAAGGGATAAATCACTCTCTAAAGTGAAAAAAAATCTGACAACTCCAACAACAAACCAAAATGGTGGAAACAGAACAAAAATGTCACTAATGATGGAGTGGTAGATGCATCCAATGTTGGTCCCAAAACCTGAGGTATTCAATCTGACTAATAGCATGAAATAAAGCAAAGATGACAAGGTAATGACCCCCATACCCAAAGCAAACAATGATAATAGCAAGGGTCGGACATGGACTTCAAAGCCTCGAAGAACATTCACTCCTTTGGTAGAGCCTCTTGAAATTGTTTTGAAAACACTATTAGACAACAAAGTTGTCACAATCCTAGATTCCAACCATGGGAGCCAGAGGTCAAACCAAGATGGTGGGACGACAATTCTTACTGTGTCTTTCACAGAAACAAAGGACACAAGACTAACAACTGTCTTAAACTCAAACATGTTATCCAAGACCTTATTGAAGGAGGCAAGATCAAGGTGGAAGGACACACCACTAACAAAGATCATACAACATTTAACAATCCATTCCCTAATTACGAGAAAGGGGAAGCATCCAAAGGAAAAGGAAATGAGGTGAACTACACCTACTCTAAAAGTGATAACGTGATCAACATGCTAGACATTAAAAATGAATTAATTAATGTGATCACTATCAAAGGTGTTAAAGACACATCTTCCCAATCTAATGTCATGACCCAAATTCAAGCACAAGTCATGATCAAAGGACGCAATTCCTCTTCAAAACCAACATCAACATCCAAGGTTCCTATTGTTACTATCCCTAAATTGACAGTGGAAAAACAAACAGTTACTACTCATGTAGCAAAGTACAACCTAGTGGGTCAACTACAACAAACCTCTGCTAAAATTTCCATTTTTGAGTTGCTTAAAATATCCATAGTGCATAAGGAAATCCTGGAACAAGCCCTACATGCAACAAATGTACCAAAGGACCTTGATATAGACAAATTCCAAGTGATGGTTAATCACATCTTAGTGCCACATTACCTCTCTTTTTCAGAGGAGGATGATAAATCATTGACACATCCACATAATCAACCCCTTCATATTGAAGTCCTCATTCATAAATCTTGTATTAGACACGTATTGATAGATGGAGGCACATGATTGAATATTTGTACCCTTAATCTGATCAGGAAATTGGGTCTTTCATAACAAACCATTGACTCTAGAAGAAAAATCACTATCAAAGCTTATGATGAGGAAGAAAGATCCTCTAAAGGTCTTATTGTTCTACCCATCAGAGTCAGGCTGGTTAAAAGGGATGTCATATGTCAAGTTCTAGATCTACCCCTGGCTTACAACATACTATTGGGGAGACCCTGGATTCATGAAATGCAAGTTTTACCATCTACTTTCCACCAATGTATCAAGTTCCCACATAATGGGGTGGAAGTGACAATCCCTACAGATGCCAATTATACTTGCAACAATATCAAGGCAGGTAGTATGGTCCTGCATAACAAAGAGGCTACATATGAGATTGCTCAGGTGAGACTACCAAGGACATGGTTATGAAAAGCCTTGGAAAAACCTTGAAACTTGAAGAAACATTTATGGGAGAATACAAGTTGGACATGACCCTGTCATTAACAAAGCTCCCAGTATCACCAAGATCCTATGGAAAACCTTCCTCATCATTCACACCTATTACATTTCAAACACCAAAAATCCACAAAGCAAGTGGCATGGTTAAGGCATCCACATCTTCTTTAGATAACATAGAAGAATAGGCAGTCTTGGCCTGGATTTACAAAGGAGAACCAAAGGAGGCTGAGGTAAAACATGTGGAAATATACCCGAAGAAGTATGGCAAAGGATATGATCTCCTCAATAAAATGGGATATAAAGGAAAAGGACCTTTAGGCGACAAAGGAAAATGACTCACTGAACCTGTACACATGGAATTCAGGGATACCAAAGATAAAACAGGGCTAGGCTTCAATAATAAACCTGAAAACCCTTCTTCATGAGATAGTCCATTTTCTGAGAAAGGAAGTGATGAAACAAAAGAAATAGAGCTGGAACCATGGTCCTATGAAAGATTATTACATGTTGGCATGGAGAATCTTGAATATCAAGGTGAGCACTATGTACTAAGATTTGAAGTACCACAAGACACTCATATCCCTTTATTACCATGGACTCCTATTCAAGAGGTAGGAGACACAACAGAAGATGATCCAGAGGTACCATTGATAGCAACGGCTACTAAAGACACATCCAAACAATAGGATTCACATCCTAACTAGGGGCAGTTAGTCACAATCACACATGTCCTTGATTTACCACACTTTGATCCACAAGTGGCTAATCGGGTACACCATGTAACTATTGAAGAATTCTTAAACTGGTTCGACGACAAAGTCAGTAACTCTAATGATTATGAGTGGGACGAGATATGTATTGCCATAGAGGACATTGAAATAGATGTGATTCACATGTTCACACCTACATCGGCACACCAAGAACCTTCTAACACTATTCCTAATATTATTGATATACCTAAAGCAGAGGAGGAATTCCTTCCCCAAATCATTGATGAAGAAACTGGTGTTCTCTTAGGTCTAGAAGAAATTTAGAGGCAACAAGCTAGGAGCCTCCTCCTGCAAAGAGATGAAGAAGAAGAATACTCAACTGATGAGTCACTAGAGCTTGGTCCACATATAACTAACAACAACCCTTTTAATGACGATCTAACTCTTATTGATCTAAACATTGAAGAGATTAACTTAACAGAACATGTCATGTCAGTTACTAGTCTTGACGCTGACGTGATGCTGTCCTTCCAAGAGTCCGACTCCTTGTCTTTGATAAACCCATACCTAATTGATTGGACTAATACAGATCCTACTCCTATCCTTGACTTTCCAAATGACTACACCTTGGCTTTCTATCTAAACGCTTGTGAACCTTACCCTTCTTCCACCAATGCAAGGATCATGAACATGTCACAGGAGGATATCAAGTTTCTCAGTCAAAAATTCAAAATTAAAAAGAAAAAGAGAATTGACAGTGAAAACCACACTGTGTCAGTGTTAGATCCTAAAATAGTAAAAACAAAAGACATATCTGATGGTGAAAACCTCTCAGAGGCACCAAAGGATGAGATTATTGATATCCTCCTTGAGCAATTTCAAGAAAGGTCTTCAGTTCTGATAGAACCAACACAACTAGTTAATTTGGGCACAACTGAAGTTCCTCAAATTGTTCACCTAGCACAATCTTTATTAAAAGAGGAGAAGACACAGTTCACCGAGTTATTGAAAGAGAAGAAGATCAACTTTGCATGGTCTTATACAGATATGCCTGGACTGGATCCTAAATTGATAATGTACCACTTGTCTATAGCTCCTAGGATCAAACCTGTGAAACAAAAACTTAGAAAGATGCATCCTCATGTTGCATTGCTAGTAAAGACAAAGCTAGAGAAATTGTTGAAAGTTGGATTCATTAGAGTCATTGCTTACACAGGATGGATCTCCAATGTGGCCCTTGTGTCTAAATATGATAAATCTATCAGGATATGTACAGACTTCAGAGACTTATACAAAGCATGTCCTAAGGATGACTTCCCCATGCCTGCTATTGATATGATCGTAGACCTCACAGTAGGCTACTAAATGTATTCATTAATGGATGGTTTCTCAAGCTATAATCAGATTAAAATTTCCCCTGAAGATCAAGATAAGATGACATTTACATGCGCATGGGGCACATTTTGTTGGAATGTCATGCCATTTGGGTTAAAGAATGTCGGTGCTACATATCAAAGAGCAATGACTACTATATTCCATGATATGATGCATAAAAACATAGAGGATTACGTGGATGACACCTTATCTAAATCCAAAGAAAGGAGCACTCATGTTGATGACTTAAGGAAGATATTGGATCAAATGGAGCAATTTAAACTCAGGCTCAATCGAAATAAGTGTGCCTTTGGGGTCCAATTAGGAAATCTCTTAGGGTTTATTGTTTCAGCAAAGGGAATTGAGGTAGATCCTACAAAGGTCAAGGCTATACTACAGATGACTCCTCCACACAACATTAGTCAAATGAGGACATTACAAGGGAGACTTCAATCAATTAGGAGGTTCATGTCACAACTTGCCGATAGAGAACAACCCTTTACCAAATTTCTACACAAAGGGGTCACCTTCAAATGAGATGAAGATTGTGAAGCCAACTTCAGAGAATTAAAAGAGTACCTAGCTACTCTTATTCTTATGGCACCCATCCATGGAAAGCCATTAATCCTATATATTTCAGCTACAACCACGTCACTAGGAGTATTGCTCGCACAAGAGAATGAAACTAAGAAAGAGAGAGCGATATACTACATCAGTAGAACACTAGTCTACTATGAACTCAATTAAAACATTATTGAAAAATCATGCTTAGCAGTTGTCTTTGCATCACAAAAATTGAGGCATTACATGCTATCACATACAGTAAGGCTCATTGCAAAGATAGATCCTTTGAAGTACCTCCTGAGAAAAACAACATTAATAGGATGTCTGACAAAGTGGGTCCTCATTCTGAGTGAATTTGGCATTGAGTATGTAGACAAGAGGGCTATTAAAGGCCAAGTCCTCACAGATCAACTAGTTGATTCACCACTCCAAGATGATGAACCTGTTGGAGATTTGATTCTGAGCAGTTGATTCATTGTATGTTTGTTATTGATGACAACATATAATACACAGTAGTAATTCTGTATGAACTTATCTGAATGATGACATGAAGACTTGCGTGGATAGAAACATGTTTTTGACATGTTTATTATGTTATGTTCATACACACAGACCCAGATATGATGTTTCAGTAAAGTTATGCAATTATGTTATTAGCAGTTACAGTTCTGGAAGCATAACTGTTTAGGGCCGACGTATATAACATGTTACATGAGTTACACCTATCTTCAAGATATATGTGTGTATATTCATGTTTATTTATGAGTTGATAATACAAATCCAAAGGCACCAAACATGTTTCAAGATGATTGCAAAGTTACGGTTAATTTGGTGAGGCCGACTCAGTGAAGCGTCGCGTTTGTTCAACATTGACTTGCACAGACTTAATATTGTTTGCGTGCTTAGCTAAGCTGACTAAGATATTGATGAAGTGTTTCTAAGAGCTGAAATGACCTTCTAATTTGGAGAAGATACTTATAGTAGTTCAATTGTGATACACCAAGTGTGAATGATATGAAATGTGAAGAAAGATGTACAGAGCAAATTATTAGAGTTGGTTCATTCATCAAGGAGCTATGTGAAGAAGAAGTGGAAGATTGTAATACACTGAAACTGATCAAGATAGTAGGTCTACTCTATAGTTCATCATCAGATGTAGTGCATATCTGTTATTCAGAAGGTTGTAGCCTTCACCATCAAGCAGTGAGCTTTTGGACAGTGAGTCCACCACCACTAACAGGGTTATTTGTAAAAAGACTCCTAACAGGGTCTGACCCTTAACCAGGTCACTATACTTATTACATTGTATTGTACAACTCCTAACAGGGTTTAAATATCTTCTAACAAGGATTACTACAAACAAGTATAGTTTATTGTGGGTGCTAATTCCAACCGGGGTTTTTATCATTTGGTTTCCCCGTAATCAAATTATGTGTTGAGTATTGTATTATCTGATTATGCATTTACTTTGTTGTACACTAAAGTTAAAGAAGTAAAAATAATGAAGTAACTGATAACTAATTCACCCCCCCTCTTAGTTATCCTTTGGGACTATTCCAACAATTGGTATCAGAGCCAAGTGCCTTGGAGAAGAAGCCTAACAACTTAAGGTAGATCAAGATGTCTTACTTCAGAAAAGAAATCCCTAAGTTCGATGGAGATAACTATTTTGATTGGAAAAACAAAATGATAACACATCTATAGTGCATTGGATTTGAGATCTTTGAAATTGCCACACAAGAGGTTGTAATTCCATCTCTAAAAGACCTTGCAAAGGATGATGCTACCAATAGACAAAAGGAAACATTTACCAATAATGCAATTGCCAAAGAAGCCCTAATCAGCACCTTATCCGACAGTGAATTTTCTGAAATCAAGAAGATTGACAAAGCATATACCATATGGAAGTATTTAGAAGACATGTTTGAAGGAGATGTTCAAGCAAAGAATGCATGCAGGAAGACATGGAAGAAGAAATACAATAGTCTTGAGATGTTACCGAAAGAAAACATTAGAGCTTACAATCAAAGGATAAATGAAGCAGTATCCGGAATCAGGAACAATGGTGGTAAAATATCAGAAGAAGATATAGTGGATAAGTTGTTAACTACTTTGACATCAGACTATGAAAACACGATCAGTATTCTAGAGGAAACTATGCAATTCTCACAAAACTTCAAGAGAGAGACTCTAATCAGCAAAATCTTTGCATTTGAGATATCAAGATTGAAGACTGAACCTAAAAGTGAAACAGCCTTCAAAGCCACAGTCCATGGTAAGAAATTCTTACACATCTCTAGTCACAATGAGAAGGAAGAAGTTGATGAAGAACTTGAAGAAATCATAGTTATGATTGCTAGAAGAGAAAAGAAAGGAAAAGGTAAGTATGAAGGACAGCTTCCATTCAAATGTTTTTCATGTAATAAGATAGGTCACTTTGCATCTAAATGTCCCACAAGAGTCAAGAATTTCAGATCTGATTACAAACCCAAATATAAGAAGGAATGTTATGATGCTAAGGAAGTTGTAACTGATGAAGATTCAGGAGAAGATGAAATTGGATTCATTTCCCTTAGATATATGGAAAGGTTTCTTGAGGAAATGGACATTGCAGATGAAAAGGAAGAACAAGAACTAGCCCTAATCTTCAAGGCAGACATCAGAACTGATTGGATCATTGATAGTGGATGCTCTCATCATATGACAGATGACAAAGATAGATTTGTCCAACTAGACAAGTACAAAGGTGGTATGGTTAGATTTGGAGATAACACTCCCAAACCAATCATAGGCAGAGGTTCTGTCACTTTGGATGTAAAAGAATAAGACAGATGATGTTCTATGTGTTGATGGATTATATCATAAATTGCTGAGTGTTGGACAACTACTTGACAAAGGCTATCATTTGGAGTTCAAAGACAACAAGTGCATCATTAACAACAAAGATGGAGACATGATTGCATCAGACTCGAAAACAAAAGGTAATATTTTTCAGCTTAATTCTGATGTAAGTTGTTTTGTTGCAAAGGTGGATGACAGTTGGTTATGGCACAAGAGACTTTGTAATATCAACTTTGATAATATAGTAAAGATCAACAATGTTAAGGTAGTTAGAGACCTACCAAGTATTGCAAGACTAGTAGACACAATATGCTAGGAATGTGTTATGGGAAAGCATGTAAGGAGTTCCTTCAGAAGCAAGTAGAACTCAGTTGAAAACAAATTGAACCTAGTGCATATAGATTTATGTGGTCCTACTCAAACAAGATCATACTATAGAGAAAGGTATTTCATTTTGTTTGTTGATGATTTTTCTAGGATGATGTGGGTTACGTTCTTAAAGGAGAAGTCTGAAGCCTCTGAGAAGTTCAAAATATTCAAAGCTAAAGTGGAGAATGAATTCAGATTGAAACTGAAATGTCTGAGATCAGATAGAGGAGGAGAGTTCACCTCAGATCAGTTTTATGACTATTGTGAAGAGCATGATATGAAAAGATAGTTGAGTGCACCTAGAACCCCTCAGCAGAATGGGATTGTAGAAAGGAGGAACAGGATCATACTTGATACAATGCGCACTATGATGATTGAAGGAAAAGTTGTGCACACCTACTGGAGAGATGCAGTGAACACAACAGTATATACTATCAACAGGAACCCAATTAAGGCCAGGCATGGATAAGACTTCCTGTGAACTTTGGTTTGGCAATGTACCTATATTAAAGTACTTCAGAATCTTTGGCAGCAAGTGCTACATCAAAAGAGATGATGGTGTTGGTAAGTTTGATGCTAGAAGTGATGAAGGTATTTTCCTTGGTTATTCTACTAAAAGAAAAGCATATAGATGTTTCAATTTGAGATTAAAGAAGATAATTGATGATGACATATAACTGATTAAATGATTGACTATATTAAGTTGAAGATGATGCAAGACATTAAATCAGTTAATGGTTTGTATTGTCATTGATGTCAACTTGATATCATCTATATGGTCATATACATAATGCGAAAGACTTCAGATATTCATTGGAATAGAGGTTATGCTTTCAACAATGCATAAAAGTCTAGTATTCACTAAGTGATAGACTACACCAACGGAGTGCACACCATCGGTAAAGACAAAGATTAAAGTCACAGTGATGCCCGACGAGCAGAAGACAGTGTTGCCCGATGAAGCAGAATCACATGATGCCCGATGAGCTAAAAATAGTGTTTCTCGATGAACAAGATCCAATGATGCCCGACGGACGGAGATCCTGAAGCTAACTAAAGTGACACCGATGGAACTGGCAGTTGTCACCGGCGAAAAATTGCAGAATTGACCGACAGAACAGAGAGATCAGAAAATGACAAAATATCTAGCTAACAGAGCTAAAGGATAGACTTAACTAGTTGTTTTATTTATTTTATTCAACCATAAGTAAGTAAGTGATTTGTATAGTTGGCAAGAAGATAACTACATGATAAATGAGGAGTTAAAGCCATAAAGAAATTTGGCTAGATTGTTTTTCATTCCAAGAATCAAGAATCAAGAATCAAGAACCTAGAATTAAGGAAAATCATGTCTATTTAAGAGACAAGCATAATTCATTCTAAGTGTGGTAAAATAAGAAATCAGATACATGGGGGAGTGAACTAATTGAAGATGCTGAAGAAGAAACTGATGAAGGATTAACTTCATGCAGTCCTGATCAATCAAGCTGAGGAAGAGCTAAAGAATTTTGTAGACATCGATGAGCAGAGAAGCATAGCATCACAGAGAAGAAAGAGTTAAGTACAAAGGAATTATAGTGTTACATTGATAAGAGAGATATTGTAAGTAAATAGATCTAAAAATCTGCAATTCAGTTGCATTAGGAATAGGTCATTTTGTTTCAGTTTAACCATTGAAGCAATAAGTCTCTTAACAGAGCAGGACTTAATAGTCTTTTGTAATTGAGGTATATCCTAACAGATTACCAAAAGGTTGACTCATGATAGTAGTACCGGTCTTACCTAAAGCCTATTGACAGTCTAAGAAGGAGGCTGATTTAAGGATGGTAGTAAGATTTGCATAAAGCCTATTGACAGTCATGAGACTGATTCAAGGATGGTAGCGTAGATGCCAGATACTTTGTGACAACCTATGTATTGAAAATAATCTAACAAGGTCACACTTAACAGTGTGTTTGTAACCTTTAACAGGGTTGGTTCCTAACAAGGCTCACTTTAGAAGAGTGAAAATTTGGGGTACCGGTCCCAGTGGTTTTTCCCTTAACAGGGTTTCCACGTTAAAATCCTTGTGTCATATGTGTATGATTTATTACTGTACTATTTTACATTCTGCATATGCATTTATGGATTGACTAGTATAGTCTTCACATTTACTGAGTATCGGTAAATACAGTTTATTGCTTATCAGTTATCAAGGAGAATAAGGACAGACAAGCTAAACTGACAGATAGTTATTTGTTTCAAGTATTTCAATGGCATGCATCTTGTTGGGACTTAATAATTTGAGAAGTATTGATTGGTGGATTAAAGCTTGAATTGGATAAATTTCTGAGGCCACTGATTCACCCCCCCTCTATGTTATTACTAACAATTGGCATCAAAGCTTGTGTGCTTAGAAGGAAGGTTTCAAGACCTAAGTTAAAGATCACAAGATGAACAGACGAGATGTGCCCAAGTTGAACAAGGACAACTTTGCTTCATGGCAAAGCAGGATAAAGCTTCA
>MU223774.1:456976-467821 GCA_018584345.1 Thuja plicata | reverse complement strand
TGTTGAAGATGCTTGTAATGATTCTGATTGGAAGAATGCAATGAAAGAAGAATTAGATCAGATAATCAGAAATGACACATGGGAATCGGTCCCCAGACCTAGTGACAAAAATGTGATTGGAACAAAGTGGGTATTCAGAAACAAGTTGAATCAAGATGGTACAGTAGTTAGAAACAAAGAAAGATTGGTATGCAAGGGATAGGCGCAGAGAGAAGGAATAGACTACACTGATACATTTGCCCCTGTGAGCAGATTGGAAGCCATAAAGTTGTTCTTGGCATATGCAACAGTCAAAGACTTTAAAGTATATCAAATGGATGTAAAATCAGCTTTTCAGAATGGTGATTTGAATGAAGAAGTCTACATTGAACAACCTGAAGTATTTAGTCTTTCAGATGAACCAAACATGGTATGCAAATTGAAGAAAGCACTCTATGGTCTTAAACAGGCCCCAAGAGCTTGGTATGAGAGACTATGGTTATCTTACCAAGATTGGATTCAAGAAAGGAGCAGTAGATTCTAACTTATTCACAAGAGAAACACCTGATGGATTATTGTTAGTTGATGTATTTGTTGATGACATTATCTTTGGGGGTAATGATAAGCTAAGTGAAGCATTTGCAAAAGAAATGCAGAATGAGTTTGAAATGAGTATGATTGGTCCTATAAAATACTTTTTGGGATTAAATGTAAAGTAAACAGATAAAGGTATATTAATTAATCAGTCTAAATATGTGAAATAAATACTGAAGACCTTTCAGATGGATGATTGTAAACCAGTATGCACTCCTATGATAATAGGAAACAAGCTTTCAAAAGATGATGACTCCACAACAGTTGAGAAGACATTGTACAAATCTATGATTGGTAAACTCATTTATCTAACTCAATCCAGACCTGAAATATCTAATGTAGTTGGCATTGTTGGAATATTTTTAGTTGAACCCAAGCAAAATCACTTAATGGCAGTAAAAAGGATATTTAGATATCTAAAGGGAACTATAGACTATGGTTTATGGTATCCTAAATCGGAGAATGTAAAGCTTCATGTTTATACAGATGCAGATTGGGCAGGTTGTATTGATGATAGAAAGAGCACTTTAGGAGGAGCAGTATTCCTTGGAGACAGGTTGGTTTCTTGGATTAGCAAGAAGCAAAACTATATTTCTCAGTCAACAACAGAAGCTGAATATGTTGCAGCAGCACTGAATTGTTCAACTATAGTTTGGATCAAGTAGATGGTTAAAGACTTTGGCATTCAGGTTGATTGTCCTATTGTCATTCATTGTGATAATACTAGCACTAACAACATGTCTAAGAACCCTGTGATGTACGCAAAGACAAAACACATAGAGATCAAGTACCATTTCTTAAGAGAAAAAGTTGTAGACAAAGAAGAGAAATTGGACTATGTGAACACCAAAGAACAATTGTCAGATATTTTCACAAAGCCCTTATCAAAGGATACTTTTGAGTATCTCGGGGAGAAGTTTGGAGTAATTCCCTCTCCATGTCTGTTTAGAAGAAGCAGCAAAGACATCAGTCATTATGTGACTGATGAATGGTTGACTACTCTACTTTCGGAGTAGTACCTGTGCCTAAAGGACTATGGTGCCCTTTTCCATTGATGTCAAAGGGGGAGTATATAGTAAGGAGGAGAATGTACTAAGGGGGAGCATATACTCCTGGGGAGTATATAGATGGAACAAAAACTCAGACAGAGGAACTATAGTAGTATAAAGGAATCTTTGATTTGGATATTGAGAAGATTGTAAAAGAAAGAGGACACCATGAATAGAGGATGTTTTTGATATAATATATTGCCATCAATGTCAAAGGGGGAGATTGTTGGAGATTTTATTCTGAGCAGTTGATTGATTATATGTTTGTCATTGACGACAACATATAATACACAGTAGTAATTCTGTATGAACTTATCTGAATGATGACATGAAGACTTGCATGGATATATACATGTTGTTGACATGTTTATTATGTTATTTTCATACATGCAGACCCAGATATGATGTTTAAGTAAAGTTATGCAATTCTGTTATTAGGAGTTACAGTTATGGAAGCATAACTGTTTAGGGCCGACGTATATAACGTGTTACATGAGTTGCACCTATCTTTAGGATATGTGTGTGTATATTCATGTTTATTTATGAGTTGATAATACAAATCCAAAGGTGCCAAATGTGTTTCAAGATGATTGCAAAGTTACAGTTAATTTGGTGAGGCCGACTCAGTGAAGCGTCGCGTCTGTTCAAAATTGACTTGCGCGGACTTAATATTGTTTACATGCTTAGTCAAGCCAACTAAGATATTGATGAAGTGTTTCTAAGAGCCAACATGACCTTCTAATTTAGAGAAGATACTTATAGTAGTTCAACTGTGATACACCAAGTGTGAATGATACGAAATGTGAAGAAAGATGTACAGAGCAGATTATCATAGTTGGTTCATTCAGCAAGGATCTATGTGAAGAAGAATTGGAAGATTGTAATACACTAGAACTGATCAAGACAATAGGTCTACTCTACAGTTCATCATCAGATATAGTGCATATCTGTTATTCAGAGGGTTGTAGCCATCACCATCAAGTAGTGAGCTTTTGGACAGTGAGTCCACCACCCCTAACAAGGTTATTTGTAAAAGACTCCTAACAGGGTCCGACCCTTAACCAGGTCACTATACTTATTATATTATATTGTACAACTCCTAATAGGGTTGAAATATCTTCTAATAGGGATTACTACAAACAAGTATAGTTTATTGTGGGTGCTAATTCCCATTGAGGTTTTTACCATTTGGTTTCCCCGTAATCAAATTGTGTGTTGAGTACTATGTTATCTAATTATGCATTTACTTTGTTGTACACTAAAGTTAAAGAAGTAAAAAGATTGAAGTAACTGATAACTAATTCACCCCCCCTATTAGTTATCCTTTGGGACTATTCTAACAGAACCTTTAAGGATTGAATTCCCTGATGAGACCATTATGCATCTAACTCAGTATCCATGGAAGATGTACTTTGATGGTTCTTTCATGCAACAAGGCTCTGGAGCAAGAGTTCTGTTCATAACTCCTCAAGGCTACAAGATACCCAAGTCCTACAAATTGATGTTTCCATCTACAAATAACATTTCTAAATATGAGGCATTGGTAAACAGTCTTAAGCTTGCCATGGAATGGAAGACTGTAGAGTTGCATGTGTATGGTGACTCCCAGCTCATTATCAATCAAGTCAATGGAGATTATCAGATGAAAGGTGAGAAGTTGATTCCTTACAAACAACTAGTTGATGACTTAAAAGAAGTACTTTGTCTTCATCACATTCTAGCAAATCCCCAGAACAAAGAACAAATTTGCAGATGCTATGGCTACTTTGGCATCCATGTTACAATTGGAGAAACATCGATTCCGCTATGACTTCTTGGTGGAAGAATTATCCTATTCTACCTTTGATACCCCTGAATATCAAGTAATTTGTGCTTTGAACACCCCAGACCAATCTCCGTATGCTAATATCACTGCTTACCTAACTGACCAAACCATTCCCAATGATCTATTGAGAAATGAAAAAAGAGCCTTGATTAGGATGAAATCGCATTATGCCCTCATAACTTATAAATTGTATTGAGGAGGTCTCAATGGTACGCTTCTTAGATGTTTAGAACTCAAAGAGTCAGATCACACGTTAAAAGAAGTCCACGAAGGTGTATGTGGATCACATTCAAACGAATTTTCACTAGCAAAGAAACTACTCAGAGTAGGCTATTACTGGCCTACCATGGAAAAAGATGCTATTCAATTTTCCAAAACATGTCATAAATTCCAGACACATGGAAATCTCATCCATGGTCCTGCCAGAGAACTTATACCTTTCATTACACATTGGCCATTTCAGCAATGGGCCTTTGACTTGGTTGGACAAATATATCCCAATTCTTCAAATGGACACAA
Organism: Thuja plicata; assembly: GCA_018584345.1. Classification (NCBI taxonomy): domain Eukaryota; kingdom Viridiplantae; phylum Streptophyta; class Pinopsida; order Cupressales; family Cupressaceae; genus Thuja; species Thuja plicata. The sequence continues at coordinate 463,855 of MU223774.1, read as the reverse complement.
GTTCATCATTATGGCCACTGAGTATTTCACGAAGTGGGTCGAGGCCGTGCCGATAATCAAAGCCACTGGAAAACAGGTGGCTATGTTCATATTGAACTACATTATCTGTAGATATGGGATACCCTCTTCAATTGTAATAGAAAATGGGGGCTAGTTTAAAAACTAAGACATTGATGACCTTTGTGAACAGTTCCACATCACTCAACATTGCTCCTCAATCTATTATCCTCAAGGTAATGGATAGGCGGAGGCATCTAACAAAAATATTCTCAAGATCCTACACTGAACTGTGAGTAAGTCTGGGAGAGACTGACATTTACAACTAAATCTGGCACTTTGGGCCTACAAAACAAGCATCAAAACACCAACTAGAGCCACACCATTTGCCCTAGTCTATGGCGCGGAAGCAGTACTACCTATTGAGGTTGAAATCCCATCTTTGCAGATATATTTACATGGTCTTGTAACTAATGAGCAATACTGCATCGATAGGATCAATTATTTAGACCTACTTGATGAGTGTAGGAAAGAAGCCTTCGATCACCTAAAAGTGTACAAAGCACGAATGTCCAAAGGATACAATAAAAAGGTCAAGCCATGACAATTTAAAGTGGGGGATCTTGTCCTAAAAGAGAATCCTAAAAACCAGCCTAACCGGGAACAGAAAGGAAAGTTTGAACCTAACTGGTTGGGACGTTATGTTATCACTGGTACTTTTGGGACTAGAGCCTATCAACTCGCTACACCTGAGGGAGACGTTCTTCTAGATCCTATCAATACACTACATTTAAATCGGTTCTATGCTTGATGTTTGGCTAGCAGAGCCTGTACAGTGAAAATTCAGAAAAAACCAAAAACATCAAAAAATTAATTCTGAAGAAATCCAAAAATAGTGGAAAAAGTCTTGAAGAAAAGGTATCCTTGGTGAAAACCTGGAAAACAGGTGCCTTGATACTACAAAAACATTCAAAAAATAAAAAATAACAAAAAATTTGGAAAAGAGAAAAGTACCTTGATGACAACCTGGTAAAACAGGCATCTTGGTAGCAAAAAGAATAAATTTTTTTGCCAAGTGGTGAAAACCTGACAATCAAGTGTCATTTGTATTCTGTGCTCTATCTATCAATACATTTCTGATACTAGGCCTTCACGATTACACATGTGCTAAGAGTTGACTTTGTTTCCTTACAAAAATCTTATCCTCACTTTGGATTTGTCTGTATTTTTGTCTTATGATCAGGTCATTCAGCATTGGGGGCATCTTTTGCTAGCATGATAGGTAGTGTCTGCTAGGCTGTCATAGGACATTTTGTCTCGTGACAAAATGATACTTGATTTTTTCACCAAACTGTCACTTTCATGAAACAAGGATGGCACAAACATTGCACTAACATGAACAATGTTCCTAGAACATAGATTAGATTGCAAACAGAAAGAAAGTTATACATAGACATGGAACACATTTTTGCTTAAATTCCAACTTTTTGATTGATGAATCTATACTGCACTTGAAAAATGGATCAATAGTATTTCTCAATACTACCTAAACAAAGTTTGATCTTGGTTTGATTATGACTCTTTTATGTACCCATGATGTTTTAACTGGGGGCATCTAAGCAGTTATAAATTTTATTTGGTTGATCCGCAATTGATAGTTGTTATGTCTTCCGAGTTACTCCATGACGTCTGCGCAAAGACAAAGAGTAACAAGGACAGGGGGCATAACATTTTCTTGGTTTTCTGTGTATGATGATTGTTCCAAATGATCCTATAAATTTCACCTAACTTGGATTTTTATGTTAAGAGCTCCCACCATGTGTGGATAGCCGCATATATCTTGATATTATTTATGTGTAAACTACGGTGAGGTTGAAACAATTTCCTTGTCTATTTTCTAAACTTAGATTCTCACTAAGGTATACAAAGCACAATGTACCTAAGGATATGAATTTTCGAGGTCATTGGAGGTCCAAAATCTTACCTTATACAGATTCTGATATAGTAAAAGGAAAGTGGCTAACTTGTCATCTTGGCTTCTATGCCTTGATGCCTAAAGTCTATTTCTGACATTACATCCTATAAAAATAGTATTCATACTTTCATAATATTAGTGGGTATTAGTGATGGTTGTACTATCAGGTGGTATCTGTTCTGACAAGCACCCAATGATGATAAAAATGTTCCAATATCTGCAAATCAGTGGCAAGTCCTAAGAGTCTGCATATAGCTGCATTTAAAGATTGCATGATGCATTTTGAAAGAAGTAAAAGGATAAGGAATTTGAGCTCAAAAATGATTTCCATTTTTCTTCTAAATCCAAGTTAATTACAACAATTCAATATTACTTATATTTATATCGTTACACATCCATAGCATACATTTTGCATTCATCAAATGAGACAGAAGAAAAATACAAAAAATAAATCATTTTATGCATAACATTTTATTTCTACATCCTAAGTGCATCCATACCTTTTACTGGCATAAGAAAAACTAAAAAACATGCATTTGCACATTCACATCGTATCATTTGCAAATTATTTATATCAGTGATAAATCCAAACACATAAATGATGTCATCATCTAATCTAACTCATCATAAGACCAAGATACAATCACATGTGCAAAAACATCTAAAAATTAAGCAAAGAGAACTCATAAAAAATGTCAGAATCTGAAATAGTTGCATCGGATATATATCTCAAAACATGGTACAGATAAAAAATATGGCACATAATCTACACAAAGAGTATCCGTGTATCAGAATGTTAGGCTGAATCAGATATACATGTATAAAGTATCATCGTACAAAAAGAATGATCTCAGGAGGATGTAGATATACAATGTGATCTCAAAAATATATATGAAAAAATACAATCAGCTATGGCTTCCCCCCTCTCCCTGATCTGGAGGAGGAGAAGGAGGTGGTACAAATGCAATTACTGGAGGAAGCATGGGCCCCTCTAACTGCTATGCTAATTGTGAAAAGGACATAGCTCTTTGCCCCTCTAGTACTACGGAATGATACAAAGCATAATAATATGTGGCTCTCTGGCCCTGGTGAACAATAATATGGGCACGTATATCTCACTTTGCTCTAAGCCTCTTCAGTTGCCTATTCATGTAAGCAAGTAATGCATTAGCTATCATGAGCCTAGCCTCTAAAGCTGTGATCTAAGCCCTGAGCTGCTCTCACTCCTGCTCACATTGACATAGTGGATCTCCATCTCTACCAAAACCCTTGCGAGAATCCTGCCTTGAGTGCCTATCCTGTGACATATCTGTCTGTCTCTGTTGCTGCTACCTCTATTGCTCCCCTGAAAGTAACAAACCCAGATCCATCCTAGTAGCAACAAATCTGAATTAGGTACGCCGACCCTCTCCACTTCCATTGGCTACCTCTACAGTGCCACCCACAGCTCCACCTCCCCTATCATCTCCACCATCGTTCCCGTCATCTAGAGGAGGGTGCCTAGCATCTCGTCTCTCATCTCTACCTCCATCTCACCCTCCCTTGACACCCCTAGCTCTTTGTGCTCCTCCTCTCCCCCTGGCAGGATGATCATCTAGATCATAATCTATTGGATCCTCTATACGAGGAATGGCCTCCTCAGGAACAATAAACCATGGGAATGGATGCTGAAGCATCTCTGCAGCATACCCATCTGAACAACCTGCATCTACAACATCACAATGAAGATCCCAATTGACTCTGACCATGTCTCTAATCTCCAGGTGGGAAATCTCATATCTCAGTTGGACACCCCACAATGGTGCCTCATCACGAACTCTGGCGTATATGGTCACATCCTGTTCCCTGCCCCGTCGATGACCGAACTGTCTTAAAACTCGGGTATGTATAAACTGCTCTACAACATATCTGGTCCTCCCGATCAGGTACCTACTCTGAAAGAAAAATGGAACCTATCTAGCATCAGAGGTCCACTCCTCACAGTCTAAGTATGACCGCCATACTACCTCTGTCATATCATCAAAAAGCCTCTGCCAGTACTCTACCTTTCCCTAATGGCGTTGCTGAATCAAACTAGCGTACATATAAACATAAGGCTTCTCAAGTGCACATTGCCTATCTACAATGGGTCATGTCACTGGGATGTGCTCCCAGGCCGAGATCTGAAGAATCAAAATCCCCACAGTCATTCTCTAAGTATAATGATAAACAATCTCATGGAGCTCTTGGTACATATGGGTCAGAATACATCTACCCCATGCAAATCTCCATCTAGAGATGACCATCTACTCAAGCATGTCTACCCATCCTACAAGGAATCTTTACTGTCCTTTGTTTGGCATTAGGATGCCACCAATCAAGCTTGCCAAATATATAGATAATCAAACATAATGATCATACATATAGTCCCATGAAATGTATCTCTAATCAATGGTATCATCCTAGAAATACCGACGAGTTGCACCAATAGCCACGGTAGAAGTTGACTCAAAGCGCACCTCGTTGCCCATCACTAGAACTCGCAGTATATGCCACACGTCCTCTGGTGTGACTATCATCTCCTTGGTCAGGAGATGGAAGGTGTTGTGATCTAAGTTCCATCTCTCAGCAAGAGCAGTCAATAACCCTCAATTCACCCCTATATTGGGTAAACCAATCAAGGAACATAATCCTACATGGACTACTACCTCCTACTAATCATCTGACAACAGTTTGGCTAAAGCAAGCACACGCCCTGGGTATGTACCTCAAAATGCAACTACCTCAAAATTGACCTATTTTTGGAAATTAAAAGATAAATCAATGATTTTATCTATGACAAAAATGCAGAATCATGATCAAATAAGTGATTCAAGATCCCTAGCAGACAAACAATTCACAATGGATAAGTTTCTAAGTCCCAAAACTAAGATGCGATCCTGGAAAAATAGGGTGCGATCTCTTTTTCTAGATGTGATCCTGGGAATACAGGATGTGATGGAGAATACTGGGTGCGATTCTAGAAATCCTAGATGTGACCCCAAAAATGGGGTACAATCCTGAAAGGACAAGGTATGACATAAACTAAATTTTATATCCCAATCTAAGCTAAAATAGGGTAACCGAATACGATCCAGGAAATACTAGATGCGATACAAAAATTTGAGAAAACTAGATATGATCCGGGAAATATCGGATGCGACACGGGTTTAGTAGGGTGTGATTCAGAATCTCAAATGCGACCCAGAATCTAAAGGGCTATAAAAGCTGTAAAAATGCATGAAATTCAAAATTGCAAACTTCACGAGGTAGTTTTACGAGTACTTACCAGAGGTGGGTAGTCGGCCGGGTGCTGATAATGATGGATGAGCTTGAAACGATGCTTCCTAACTAGGACCATAATCTTCTCTACAGAGCTCTCAAATTTACTGTGGGTAAAAGTGCAAATGAATAGTAAAATGGTGATTTTGAAGATATATATTGGTTTTTTAAGCATTTTAGGGGTTCCGAAACTCCTCCCAGGAAATTGAAACTCCCTTTTTGTTCCCTTTTTGTTTAATTGGGAACCAAATCAAAGGTGCCTAAGGTGTTTTATATAGTACAGTAACATTTTTATGGAAGCTCCTAAAAATACAGAATTGCTCCATCTATCTAAAAATCCGCGGACATGCACCTTTCATCATAAATCTTGGTCCGACATCATTTTTATCAATCTCACCACTCAAATTTTCACGTTATAAACTTGGTTCTCGTGTGTTTATTCTTAAACACTCCCCCATTTCTTCGCTTCTTCTAGTTTATTCTTTCTTGACCTACCCGTTCCTGCAAGTGATACTTCATTTCAACAGAGGGATTTCATTTCTTTCCTTTAATTTCATTCCTGAGGGGGCATGATCGCACTATATTCAATCAAATTCTTTCTCAAAACAATATTAAAATGACTTCGTTATCAAACAATTAGGGGCATGACAGTTTCCTTGACTAAGTTAGAACTGTTGGATAGAAAGCTTTGGTTCTCATAAGCTAGATATCTTGTGTTTCCACTATATTCAATCAAATTCTTGCTTGAAACAACATTAAAATGACTTCGTTATCAAACAATTGGGGGCATGACAGTTTCCTTGACTAAGTCAGAACTATTGGATAGAAAGCTTTGGTTCTCATAAGCTGGATATCTTGTGTTTCCTCATTTTAAAAGATTCTTATTAAGCTCCTGGAAACTTCATACTGACTTTTAGATGACAGCCAAGTTCGGAATCAGTATTATCAATCTTTGGATGACAACCAAGTTTAGGATTGGTATTTTTAAAAAATATTTTATTGACCTTAGGACGACAACCAAGTTCAAAGTCGATTCTATCAGGCATTTTGTTTGATCATGAGTGAAATTCTCAATCTTTCTGAAGTCAAAATCAAAAACTTACTTTGAGTCAATGCGCTGGTTGCACATCAATTCAAAGAGGGGCAAATGTAACCACTTAGATTTGGTCTACTCTGACCATAGACCCTATTTTTCCTAAGTGTGATCATACCCCCAATTATGTTAAGACAACTCTTCCATCGGCTGACAAAATTCATTCAAATCAGATTTAATCTCCTAAGTGATCTAATTACTAAATTTTATTAATCACCTAAGCCAATCAAATCAAAACAATTTAAATCAAATCAATTCAAATCAAACATGGCTAAGGTAATTAATTTAAAAGGAATTACACTTGTAAAAACCCTATCTTCTAGCCTAAATTAATCTAATTAATTAGCTATAGGCCTAATTAATTATCTAAAGCAATCAAATGCTTACATAATTAATATTCCTATTTTTGAATGAATATATTTAATATAATTCATTTCATTAATATTCCCTTTAACCCCTAACCTAACCTACCTCAACCACCTTGACCCTGGGTTCAAACCCATCCCAACCTATT
>MU223774.1:364348-408512 GCA_018584345.1 Thuja plicata | reverse complement strand
GTCAATTCATTTGCAATAATATCATATCTATATATACATGTTATCTTATGATCATACTGACCCCACAGTAGGTAGATCCCTTATGTGTTCTTTGTATGTTTATGTGATATTTCCCTTGATTTGTCTTCGTTTGGGGGCATCTCGTAGTGGAAATGTAATTAGTAGAGTTGTTTATGTTTCCGTCAAAGCCATTTCTCATGTTAAAGTATTAGCAATGAATTTAATGTGGCATACGCTCTACTCACTTTAAACACACATGCACGTTCAAAACTTAAAATTTTTTCCCTTTATGGATTAAAGACTAATCCTTAAAGCATGAATATTTTACTTTATAGGATCTCTTGATCCCTCTAGTTTAAATTTACACGAATCTCTTAATCCCTCTAGTTTCAATTTACAATGTTTTGATCCCTTAAGGTCAGAAGGTGTCTTTAAGGATGGATCTCTCTAATGGGTTGACTAGTGAATAGCCACACTCACTAGGCAGTTCAACTCCATCTTTCCAGTTGCACTTTTTTTCCTTGTGTGGTTCACAATGGGACATAAGTTCTCATTGGGCGAGGTAACCACACCCTCTCTCTCTTTCTCCTTAACTGGTGATGTATCTCTTATCATGATTTTATGGTTGATAAAGACTTAAGTCCCTTGGGGGCTTGAGGATTTATTTTTCCCTTTTTGATTTCAATAAGATTATCTATTCTTTATGATCTCCTTTACCAAGAGTTTACGTCGAGTCCATACTCTTGCTAAAGTGGGGGCTAAATGTATAATTGAAAAATGGAAACACTTCCATTGTATACTAGTTTAGCCTTTCGAGTAATTGGTTTGGGGTCATGTCAAGTGCCTTGAATGGGTTCCTAATTTGGATCTGGCTTTATCCCCCTGTTCTGCCCCATTTCCACTTTTTCCAACCTATTTATGGCACCCTAGACTGAAAAACTGGGACTTTGACCTCAGGGTCAAGGTGGACCTTTTTGGGTCAAGGTTGACCTTGACCTTGACCTAGGTCACAATCGACATTTTCCAAGCCCGGGGTTCAAATTTCAAAATTTTAGGGTTTTCGGATGTCAGTCTTTGGAAAAAGTTAAATCTCGCTTCCAGGTTGGCTATTTTAGTCTTCGGAACAACAAATCTTAAATTATATTTAATATAGGTCTTCTTCTAGGGGCATGGGTCCAATTGGAATTTAATTATCCTATGTAGTCCTCTCTAGAATATTGTGCCCTAGTTTCATATAAATAGAAGCTTTTTCCTCTCATTTTCTCTAACCAAGAACCATGAACCACAAGGGTCATCAACAATCTAAGACTTGATAATCATCATTGAAAAAATTCAAAGACTTGAAGAGTGAGATCCAAAGGTGAAGAAGAAATATTTGAAGCAAGCCAAGTAGCCATTGAAGCATTCATCCATTCTCAAACACTTCTCAAGCACTTCTTTCATCAAGGAGATCCATTGGTGGCCATTAAAGGATTCAAGCTCCATGGAGCCCTCTTGTTGAAGATTTCTTCATCCACATTCCTCATAGCCTCTTCCTATTCAAAAACCCGTTCAAGATTGGTGTTGAATACCTACAATCAATTGATTGAAGACATCCTACATTCTACATTCTATATCCTTTTTGGTGCATACATACTTGTGGATTCACAGATTCGAATCCACCTCAACTTCTACAAGCAAGGTGAATTTGTTCATTTACTTTGTTTTATTTATGCAATTTCAATTATACTTTGAGGTTAATTGAAAAACTGGGGTTTGACCAAGGCAAACCCCTCCCCCAACAAAAAAACCATTTTTCTTGTAGGTACAGGTTCAGAATAGAAGATTGGAGTGCAGATTCAGATACCCTTTTCAGCAAACTTTCAGGATCTAAAAATAGAATTTCAGTCTGAGACTTTTTAGGTCGATACTAACCTAGGTTAGAATCAGAAATTCTAGGTCAATGGTGACATTGACTTGAGGGTACAAATTAGAACCATGTCAGAACGGAAAAAGATTTCTGGGTTTTGTTTGTCTCTATGTTTCTATTCCAGATCTTGTCTCAGATTTTACAGAAACTGAGTGCAGAACCCTGAAAACAACATTCTTCAGATCTGCAACATTTCAAGGTTAGTACTTTTCTCCTATCCATTTCAATTAAATTTATTAATCTATCTAAACTTATCACACATTCAAATAAATAAACGGGTACTGAAGATCTTCCTTTTTGTTCCTATTTACAAATGATTGATTCATTTATGCATTGATCCTTCCATTTTGTATTAATCAATTTGGATCCTTCATTTGTATATCTAAGGATAAAAGGAGAGCATTTTATTTACCCCCTACATTTCAACAAACATAATTCCTTTAAATATAAGATAGGATAATAACAAACCCTCAAACATCTCTCTATTTTCTTATCTTACAATATCTATTCTGATCTTGGGGGTTAACTTTTACCCACAAATACTTCATTTGGAGTTCCTTGATTTCCCAAGTTTATTCTTTCTACTTCATCCATTGTGACATTAGTGTTTTCTTGTCTACTTTTAAATCTTTATTATCAAACAATCTCTCCATTTCTACAAGGCCCTTTGGAAACTTATTGGTTTTAAGATGAATAATTTCCTTTCCAAACAACACTTATTTCCCATTCTCTATCTCAACATGAGCTTTCAAGTCTATCAATTTATCTTCATACTCTTGCTCACATGCTAAAAATATGATTATATTTTTGTCATCTTCAAAGATTTGCCAGTTGTTGATGTTGTCAGGTATAGCAGGCCTAGTTTTAACTTTGACTTGAACTATGTCCTCATAGGGAATGTCATTATGCTTCAATGCCAAATTAGCCATAAAATCTGCAAGGATATTTTCTGATCTATCTATCCAGTTAATAGAAAAAGCATCAAAATATTCTATAGAATCCCATACTTCATTTCTATATCTTTTAAGAAGAGGTTTCTTAGCAACAAATTTAATTTTAACTTGAGAAATAATTAATTCAGAATCCCCAAAGACACTTAAAAATTTTATTCCATGTTTACTAGCTATCCCCAAACCAAGAAGTAGAGCTTCATATTCTGCAACATTGTTAGTACATTCAAAATTTAGTAAAAAGGTATATTTAAATATTTTATTATCAGGGGCAAAGAAAATGACACCAGCTCCATTACCATCCCTGCAACAAGCACCATCAAGATACATTTTTCAAATTGTATTGTTACTTACTTCTGCATGTAACTTAATAGGTTCAGTATTATGCATTGCATTTTTTGAAATACTTACCTAAAAGTTATCTGTATCAGAATGACAAAAATGTGTAACTAGGCTTGGATCCACATCCTCAATAATATATGAACTTCGGGTCTCCTTGTCAATTCTTGCATCCCTTCCATTTACTGGAATAGAATCATAAGAAAGATCTAATTGAATACTACCTCCTACTAAGCGAGACCATTGTCTAGATAGAAGCATTCCATAATTGGTAGGGACTTCAACCACAATAATATCCATTTTATAAGACATTTTAGGACATGTATGAAATTTAAATTCAACATTCTTCATTATGCCTGCAACAGGAACATATCTATTATCCATAGCATAATATCTACCAAATTTGGTATCAACATTCATTCCTAATTCTTTCATTACATCATTAGGCATAATATTTACTGTTGCACCAGAGTCTATCACACAATTTTTTACCAATCTATTATTTGTCAATAGAGTAAGATAGAAAGGATCAATTTGATTTCCATTTTTTTTAAAGTAGTTCTTGTTAGAGTAATAGTCTCTTAGGTTATTAATTAAATCATTATGATCTAATTACTAACTCATCTATTCACTCTAGTTTGCTTTAGCTAACCTTAGGGTTTCCCTTTTAGGGTTTTGTGATTCCTTTATAAGGATTCACCTCTTTTGTTTTAGACATAGAGTTTTCACATCTCATTGTAATCTAGAAACATATCATTAATATATTGTTTTCTTGAGCACATGATGTCTCCTTTGGCCTTTTGGCCTCCATAGCTTCTTCTCCCTTCTGTCTTTGCTTATTCCTTGTGACAGGTTATGCATGCAGGTGTTCTTGGGAGAATAGACATTTTCCTATTCTAACATGGTATCAGAGCTTGCTTGCTGCTCACTGTTCCTGTTTTTTGAAGTGTTTCAGAAGCTGGGGGTTTTCCTGGCTTTACAGAAGTTCTTTGTGTGGATTTAGCGGGGACCTTCATTTCTAGTCATTTTGGGCTCAAACAGACATTACTGTTACGCTCAAAGCACCCAAAAACCCTATAATCCATATAAAGTTTGTCCATTTTGGACAACTTACCTCCGAGGAAAAAAAAATTTAGTTTCCAGTGCTGTATGGGCATAGAAACCAAGAAAAAAATTTAAAAAAACCTATTTTTTTTGTGTTTTTTAAGCGTTTAAAAATGTGTGCAGTGTTAATTTTGAAGGCGCCACCGCGGGGCCACCGGCACTCCACCGCTGCTGGTCGGCGCCCGGTAGCCCTCCTCCGCTGCATGCCCACTTGCGGTCACTGCTTCGCCCACCGAGCGACCTCGCCATCCTATGCTCTGCGCTCAGCCGCCTCCCGGCCCTGCGACCACCGCTCCACCGGCCCCGACGGCCCCACCGGTCTACCTCGCTGCTCTACCGGTTTCCACCGCCCGGCAGTGCCGCCGCTCTGCCCGGATCCCACCACTCCACCCAGCTCCACCGCCCAGCGGGCTTTAGCCCCGCTGGCACCTTGTAGCCCTACGACCAGTCATATGGATGACCGAGGGCTCCGGCCCAGCCCGATGCACGCGCCATCCTTATTTTTGAAGCCTTTTTGACCCCCTGGACTATTTTTGCTCTATCTTGAGCATACGGGGGTATTTTTCTGACTTCCATATACCGTCAAAAAGCTATTTCTGAGTACTTTCTGATGATGGAGGTTGGGGTTTTGGGTTCTGCTATTTTGATAATATTTCTTGTTGTCAAAGTCTGATATTTTTTTTGCCTTTTGGGAGCCATATCTTGCTCATCCAGACTCTATTTTTGGCAAATCAGATATCATCGGAAAGCTAGTTCAGTGAGCTATTTAGTTGTAGGGGTATTTTTTCCAGATTCTACTCTAGGTTCTCTCTCCTCTGAGTTTGGAATCTTTCACACTCTAGCATATTACTTGGGTTCTACAGGTCCTGGGATCTCTTCTTCTGATCTTCTGGCTCACTCTTCTTTCTGACTTCTGAGCTTGTATGCTTCTCTTCTGTATCATTCTTTATTCTATAAATGCACTAAGATAAAGTGCCTTCTTCTGCATTTCTGGGATTTTGAACACCTTCTATGTGTTGTACTTGCACTTTGTTATAAAGTGTCATGGGGGGTTATGATGTTATGCCATTTTGTGCTCATCCACCTTTGTCAAGTGAGCATACCTTCCATGAAATTAGCCCATGTTGTGTGTCGGTGACACCACCCTTTATCTTATGCTTGTACTTTTGTTGCACTGTTGGTGTTCCTGATTCTTCTTTCTACAGATGTTTCTGGCATTGCATCTCAGTGTTCCTGTCACCTCTCCCTATTTAGCATTATGGGGGGGGGGTTCACCTATTGGTTCTATTGCTTCCTTGGTTCAATTGATCAGCTCTTCAGACTTTGTCTTCTCTACCTGGTCATGCACTTCAGTGGGGGCTCCAGCAGTTACTTATGATAGAGTTTATAGCTTCTTACTTCAGAGATGCTTCTTGCTCTTTCTTGTTCCTTTCTTTGGGACTTTCCCTAGATTGAAGGCTCAGTTTCCTTCATCTAGTTTATTTCTTGTACTTGGGTACCTGATCAGGCCTTGTTGTCGGGACCCATCTTTCCTACTTTCTGCAATAGTTTCCTAGGTTTTGCTTCTCCCTAAGCTTATCTTAAGGGGGTGTTAGAGTAATAGTCTCTCGAGTTATTAATTAAATCATTATGATCTAATTACTAACTCATCTATTCACTCTAGTTTGCTTTATCTAACCTTAGGGTTTCCTTTTTAGGGTTTCGTGATTCCTTTATAAGGATTCACCTCTTTTGTTTTAGACATAGAGTTTTCACATCTCATTGTAATCTAGAAATATATCATTAATATATTGTTTTCTTGAGCACATGATGTCTCCTTTGGCCTTTTGGCCTCCATAGCTTCTTCTGCCTTCTGTCTTTGCTTCTTCCTCATGACAGGTTATGCATGCATGTGTTCTTGGGAGAATAGGCATTTTCCTATTCTAACAGTTCCTAGATAAATAGCTGGAGGATCCTTTACTTCTTGGTTAAGATCTTCCTTATTACCTACATTAGACAATATTTTCAAAGCTTCACTTTTACATTCAGGTATTTTAACTATTTCAAGCAAAGGAACAAATATTTTAACTTGAGATAATGCATTAGACATGAAATAATATTCATTGGGAAGAGATTTACTGACCACCTTTTCTCTTACTATTGTTGGAAATTCCTGAGGTTCTACCTATTTATCTTGAGCAATGTTTTTGTGCTTCATCCTCTTTGGATCAGTTCCTTGGTCAGGTTTCCCTCGGTCTGCATTTACTATTCTATTACTTAACTTATAATTACTTTTTTATTCTTCCACTGTAGCTATTGTGTATGATTTCTTCTCTTCTTCTATTAATTCTCTTAATCTTGGAGTACTCTCCTGACAATCCCCATATTGGTATACTCTATTTAGGTCATCCTTGCAATAGTATTCATCTAAAGAGGTATAATAATCATATCCCCACATAGGATCTGTCGATAAATTATTCACTATGGGTCACTGATTATCATTCTAATCTTCATCCTCTTTCCATATTTGGGAAACAACACAATGTTTATAAGAATGTGGTAGTGTGTAGGCTTCACACCAAAGATAGCTTTCCACAAAATGGTTGTTGTTCTTCAATGGATCAGGAGTATGTAATTCTTTGTTCACTGGTTTCCCATCCTTCCATTATGTGTTATAAGGCATGTCCTACAATCTATATCTGTCATTTTTGTATGGTGCTCAATTATTCTGGTTGTACTTATAATTATATTTTCCATTATTCATTTGGAAGCCTTTCACCATATTCATAAGCTTGTCTAATTTATCTTCTTCCTTGTGTTTCTTCGGCTCTTTCATATTAAACAACTGAGTGTCCTCCCTCTTAGTAATTATACCAGATACCTTCCTATTATTTTTAATACCTATGGAAATCTTGAGAGCATGTGCTAGAGTAGAAGGCTTATGAGATCTGATTTCATAATTTGTCTTGCTATCAAAAGCACCCATGTAGAAATTTATCAGAAAAGCATCAACAGGTTGAACATCCCTTGGAATCCTATTTAGAACCTTGTTGAATCTTTTGTTGAATTCAGCCACATATTCACTTTGATTTTTCTCCATACTTTTCAACTCATGTGAGGTAAAAGAAGTGTCATTGTGATCACCAAATTGCTCTATGAATTGATTAAAAAATTCATCCCAAGTAGATATTGATCTATCTGGAAAACTTTTGAACCATTCCGCTGCATCTTCTATGAGATATTGAACAAAAATTTTCATGTATACATCCTCATTTATTTCATCAAGCTCTTGGATAACATTCTTCAAATTTACACAATGCACCTCAGCTGATTCTGACCCATTCCTTGAAAAATTTAGAATTGCACTTCTTAATTCATTTTTTATATCATTAGGATATCCCTTTATGCCATAAAAATTTAATTTTCTGTATCTTCTAGAAACCATTGGGGTTCTATAGTTGTTTCCATTTTAATTGATGGCTCCATGTCTTTGATTCTACTGATTTACATTCTGGAATCTTTGATTATTTCCTGGTCCAAAATTTGAGTTGATATTATAACCTCTTGGGCTATAATTCTGATCCCTATTATTCTGATATCCATTATACATTACTCCATTATTTTGATTTTTGTGTTATTCATGTTGGTTAGATGTGTTAGGATTCACTCTATTATTATGGTTATGATGCTCTCCATTGTTCCATTGTCCCCATTGATCTCTTCTTTCCCAATCATTGTTGTTTTTATCAAGTATTCCTCTATTGTATGGTTTTAATAAGGGGTTGGTATGATCACTGTTGAAGACATGCCCACCATTCTTCCTATGAGGAGGATTGTATACCCCATTTCTATCATCCTTAGGCACTTCTTTATTTCTTGGTGATCTGATTGCACTTCTCTGTATTCTCATTTTCCTTTGTTTCTCTTGTGGCTGCCTCCTAAGAGCCATGACCATTTATTCATCTTTTGATCCGGCATCGGCCATTTCATGAAATACAACATCCCATTTGTTAATTCTTTTGTCTCTTTCAGTCATTTCCTGATTTGGATCACGTCGAGACTCATGCTCTCCCCTGTCACCTTGGAAAAAAGAATTACAATTTTCATCGTTGTTCTCATGGCTATGATGACTTGAATTAGGGAATTTTTCACAAGAAAATTATTGATCATCCTTATCAAGGTATATCATGCGTGGTACATACAACATCTTTATACTTGAATTCCTGCCTTTCCTTAGGATTTTTTGCAAGTCTAGTTCAAGTTGATCTAGATGCAAGGATCTTCTACCCCACATGAAATAGTTAATAACAAAATTAGTTGACCAAAATTATTACCACCTCAAATGTGTAGAGTCACCACCTTATTCCTAGAAGGAAATACTCATCGTCTTCTGGATTCTTTTCTCCCAGCAGAGCCTAATCTCTATTACCAGAAATTTTGAAAACTGTTCTTAATAATAATTCCCTAGTAGAGTCACCAATCTATTGGTGCCCAAATCAAAAGATTGGATTTCCTATGGATTTTTCCGATCCAAAGATGGGAAACCCAAGTTCTTTTCCAACTGAAAAGGTTCCAAACAAGATAAATATGAAACTTCTACAATTCTGGCTCTGCAGAACCAAGGCTGGTAGGCCTACACCCTAGACTTATCTTCCAAATCTTAAGGGATTTTTAGAGAAGATAATATGTGTTCCAAACTTCTTTCTCTTATAGTATGGAAAAGTACTACTAAGATCCTTAAACTGAGAGAAATGTATTGCCCAGTGTTGAATGTAATGTTGTAAATATTGAAGGAATCTTGATGGATACAAAATATGAACAGAATAGAACAGATGGATATAATATCTCAAAACTATAAACAATGAACTAATGACCATAATCCAATAAGAAAAAAATACTAGTGCCTTAATCAACCATGGGCAATAGAGTCAAGATCATTCCAATCTTATGTTCAACCTCAGAGATAGTTTTACATGAAAAATTATCACTTCAAAGGTGTTATGAAATGAACATGCAACCTTGAACTGTTAGTAACAATTGAGAGGGGGGGGGGGGGGGGGGGGGAANGGAGGGGGTGAATAAGCGGCCTAAAAAATATTCCAATTAATCAACCCAAAAAACTTAGTACCACAATATTAAGCCTCTAGTTATCTTTAGTCCTACAAGATGAATGCCTTCAAATATACTTGTCAAATAACTACCACTCGAAGTTATCTTTTAAACCTTATTCTTTATGTTTACCGAATAACAGTCTTTCATTTACTAAAAAATAATAAATTGCTTAGTGTATACCGATCAATACATATTAGTTATGTGTAATGCAAAACACTAAAGTAGAGACTCATAAACACATTGACACATGTATTTTTAACGTGGAAACCCTGTTAAGGGAAAAACCAATTGGGACGGGTAACCCAAAATTTTCACTCTTTTGAAGTGAGCTCGGTGAAGAGCCAACCCTATTAAAGGTTACAAACATACTGTTAGGTGTGACCTTGTTAGAGGATTTAAAATATTAGTTTGTCACTTGATATCAGACATCTCTATGCTACCTTCTATGACCAAACCCAGTGTAGTTTGTCAAATGGTATCTGGCATCTCACGCTATCTTTGTGATCAAATTTTTTTATGCTCCTTGGGATGTATCTCAATATAGAAAGGATCTTCAAATCCTACTCAGTTAAGAGACTTTCTGAATCAATGGTTAAACTGAAACAATAAATGATTTGTTCACATATACAACTTATACTTACAAATTTTTAGATCTATTGTAAGCTCATTAAACCATTCCGATCAATATATCTTTTCAATACCTTTACTCCACTTTTTGTTTTGCTCAGTGATGTTGTGCTCTATGGAAATATTTATCACTTTCCTCAGCTTGATTGATCAGGACTGTATGAAGTTGTTCTTTATCAATTTCTCTTCAGTATCCTCATTTTCATTCACTCCATTATTTCATATTGAATTAAATTATCTCTTTATAGACATGATATCACCATTTCTCTCTTCTTGATTTTCTTGTTCTTGACATGATTCACAATCTTAGCCAATCTTGAGGTAAAGCATAACTCCTATTTTATCTCATAGTAATCTTCTTGCCAACTAGATAAAACAACTTTAACTCCTTTGCTTATCTTTGGCTTCAACTTGTCGATTAAAACAATGTCAACAACCAGTTAAGTCTATCTTTAGCTCTGCCAGCTAGATATTTTGTCATTTTTGAACTCCAGTTAACTTCAGTGTTTTTACTCTTTGATAACTTCGGTCAACACTTCAGTTCTCCTTGGGCTTCTCCGTCGGTGTTGTCTGTTCGTCAGGGTTGTCTATCCTTTTGGATTCACTGCAAAGTTCATCTCATCGGTTAACACTGTAATTTTGGTCATCTATAATGTTTGTGATTCTGCTCTTCGATAATTCTTGTCAGTTTATTTTCTCAGGCATCACTGTGACTTAACTTTTGGTTATCTCTGTCTATCGGGTTCCATTAGACGTCGATGTTTGAAGTCACATAGTGAATGCTTATCTTTTATGCATTAATAAAAGAATAATCTTTCTCTCTCTAATTCTCTAAATTCTTTAACACTTAGAATATAACTGATTAGATTATATCAAGTTGACATCAATGAAAATATAATCCATTAACTGATTTAATGTCTTGAATTATCTTTCTGCATTTCGGTAATCAACTTAACATCTTCAAACATTCAATCAGTTACATGTCATCAATCTCTCCCTTTGGCATTGATGGTAACACACTACATTATCATACTATATTATTACTAATGCAATATGAAATATAACAGTTTAAAGTTCATCAATATTTCCTATTGTAACTATTGCAAATGTTTGGCTCTCGGTAAGCTCATATAGCTTAGATTTTTTTCTTGCAAAGTGGGATTCTTCAATCTTCAATCCCTTCACTGGATAGATGTAGTAGCTTCTGTCTCTATTCTGATATGTGCTCTACCTTGACTGTTCCTCTTCTTAATAATCTCTTTTTCCTTTGACAACAATGTCTCCCTTGGATGTATTCTCTCACTGAGATGGATATTTCATATGTAATCAATCTCTCCCTTTGGATATTGCTTAACTCTTCCTTTTGATTCTTAGGAACTTCTCTTCATGGATAATGATATAATATTTTATTGATAATGAGATCATCTCTTCCTTATGATAATGATAATCTCTCTTCCTTTGACAATAATGCCAAATAATTCTTCTATATCATCTTCCATTCCCTTTTTATAATATACTCCTTGAATTTCCCTATCCATCAACAATATATTGTCTCTAGAATTCGGTGCAAATTTGTACCTTGCTATGTACATATGTATCTGTTGATGTCCATCTCGGTGCTTGCATCAACATGAATGATCTTCTGATTGTGTGTAGGTTGATGCAGCCTCCTAGTCAGCTTACTGACCAATAGACAACGGTTGTACCCCTAGTCTCTGTCTCAAGTACTCAAATGTATCTTTCGGTAATGGCTTGGTGAATATGTTAGCTAATTTTTCCTTTGATTGAACATATTCCAGTATCACCTCTTTTTCTTGCATTTGTTCTCTTAAATAGTGATACTTGATAGCAATATGCTTAGTCTTAGCATGCATGACTGAATTCTTAGAAATGTTAATTGCACTAGTATTATCACAATATATAATCACTGGTTCAAGGATCTTCTTATTCATACCTTCCAAAAAATATTTGATCTATGCAATATTGGAGCAATTTGCAGTAGCAGCCACATACTCTGCTTCTACAGTAGACTGAGAGATGCATCCTTGATTCTTGTTGATCCACGTGACAAGTTTGTCACCCATAAAGAATGCTCCTCCAGTTGTGCTCTTTCAGTCATCAATATTTCTAGCCCAATCAACATCTGTATAGACTTGTAGCTCAAATTTACCTTCTCTTTTATACCATAAGCCATAGTCCTCGGTGTTCTTTAGATATCTCAGAATTCTCTTGACAACAATCATATGTGATTCCTTGGGATTAGTAGAGAATCTTGCAACTATTCCAACTGCATGTGCTATATCTGGTCTGGTATGAACAACATACATTAGTTTGCCAATCATTGATCTATACAAGGTCTGATTTACCTAATTTGATTTTTCTTCTTTTGTCAGCTTACATCCGGTAGCCATAGGTGTTCCAACTGACTTGGAATCTTCCATCTTGAATATCTTCAACCTTCCTTGATGTATTTGGAATGAGTGATATATATGCCTGCATCTTGTTTAAGAATTTGTAGACCAAGAAATAATTTGATCTCCCCAAACATAGACATTTAAAATTCTTTGCTTGATTCATTAGCAAAGGATTTTCATAACATTTCATTTCCCCCAAAAATGATATCATCAACAAATATTTTAGCAATCAGAATATTACCATCGGTATATTCTTTTAAGTACAAATTGGTATTTTCACTTGTTCATACAAATTCAATGTTAATGAGATAGGAGTGAAGTCTTTCATACCAAGATCTACGTGCTTGTTTCAATCCATACAAGGCTTTATGTAGTCTACATACCATGTTCCTCTTGTCTAGATCAAAAAACCCTTCTGGTTGTTCAATGTATACCTCTTCTTCCAGTATTCCATTTAGGAATGCAAATTTGACATCCATATGGTATACCTTGAATCCTTTGAATGCAGCATAAGCAAGTAAGATTATAAATCCTTCTAGTCTAGCAACGGGTGCAAAGGTTTCTACATAATCAATACCTTCTTCTTGTGCATACCCCTTGCATACTAACCTTGCTTTGTTTCTTGTGACTTCTCCATTCTCATTTAGCTTGTTTCTGAATATCCATTTGGTACCGATGACATTCTTGTCATCTAGTCTTGGTACTAGTGTCTATTTACTGTTCTTCTCAATCTATTTTATTTCTTCATTCTCAAGTGCAGTATTAACATATTTAGGCTCAAAATCACAAAGTAAACATCTAGTGTTTAGTGACTTACTTCTTGTTGTCATTCCAACCTTCTTATCTCCTATGATTAGATTATGTGGATGATGTCTTCTGACATACTTGAAAAGTTTTGATTCAGCTCTTTTTCCATCATTCTGATTATCTTCTTGACCTTCATTGTGATCTTCATCGCTCAGTACATCATCTTGAGTATTATCCTGATTTTTGGTAATTGCAGCCTGATGCTCAGGTGCAATGTTATTTTTCTCAGGAGTGATACATTGTTGCTCAGGTAGAGTGTCAGGTTCTTGAGTATAAAAAAACCTGTTGTAGTCCTCTGGTTTTCTTCTACTTTCCTTATCATTATTTTCTGCAAATTCATCTATATTGGGTGTGTAACCATACCAAAGCTCATAGGGTGTCTTCTTTGTGTCCTTGTTCAATTGTACTTTGTTCAATGTGTATACATCAGTGCTGAAATCTTCCCTCCAAAAATTTTGAGTGATGATTTTATCAATCATCAATGTTCTTGCACAATCAACAATTGATATGTTTCTCCTCTCAGCAATTCCATTTTGTTGTGGTGTTCTCGGTGCAGAAACCTGTCTTTTAATTCCATGCTCCTTATCAAAATTAGTGAATTCATCTAAAATAAATTTCCCTCCTCTATCTGACCTTAAGCATTTCAATTTCTTATCACTTTGTTTTTCTACCATAGCCTTATACCATTTAAACATCTTGAATGCTTCTGTTTTTCTTTTAAGAACATAATTGTCATCATTCTAGAATAATCAACAACAAAAGAGAATGAAATACCTATCTCCATAGTAACTCTTTGTCCTCATGGGTCCACATAGATCAATATGGACTAATTCTAGAATTGCATTAGATGTATGGGCTTTACTCTTGAAACTAGACTTTGTCATTTTACCATTTTGACAATTCTTGCACATGATATGCTCGGGCTTCGTCATGCTCGGTAAGCCTCTGACATTCCTTTTATTTCTTATCTTTATCATGTTGTAAAAATTCACATGACACAATATCTTATTCTATAACCATATGTCTTCATTTCTATTCATTAAACAAGTAGTATTTACATCATCAAGATAGAATAGGTTACCTCTTGTCTTCTCACTAGTTCCGATCAACCTTCCTGAGTAATTGAAGATCTTTGGCTTCTTATTCTCAAATTCTACTCAGTGACCTATATTGTTTAGTTGTGAAACACTTAACATATTATAATTCAGTCCTTTTTCCTAGTAAGCATTTTCAAATTTGATCAGGTTATTCAACATTATGGTTCCTTTACCTTCAACTGGACAAGGTGTGTCATTACACATTCTACTAAACCACCATTATAGTATTCAAAAGTTTCAAACTTTTTCTTATCACCAGTCATGTGGTGATTTCAGCCACTATCTATGATCTAGACATCATTCTTACTAACCTTAGATATGAGTGTAGTTTCTTCATACCTTTCTTCTTCTTCATCTGAATCATCCTTCATGGCTACAAATATCATCTCAATGTCTTCTTCAAATTTGGTGTCAGTATCATCAACTCTATTCTCAATTAGGTAAAAAGCTTTCTTTCCTTTGTCCTTGTAGTCTCGGGTATCTTTTCTTTCAGTTTTTCATTTGCTTCAGTTATCTCTGTTATCACCTTGGTCAAACTTCTTTTCATAAGTTCTGTCATTACTTATGCCATCTTTTCTTCTGTCAGGACATCTTGTAACAAATTTTCCAACCTCTTTACAATTAAAATATACAAGTGGTAATTTACCTTTATATCTACCTTTGCCTTTCCGCAATCTTCTTTTCATTAGTGCTTCAATCTCATCAAGTCCTTGATCCTCATGATCACTTTCACTATCATTCCTAATAGTGTGTCTATGACTTGACTTACTTATTTTCAAAGAATATTTGAATGTAGATTCTATAGATGGTAAGACACTATTATCAAATTTATTCATCTCAAATAAAATCAGTCTACCAACAGACTATCTAGAGTAGCTGTATTGTTTACAACAACTCTCATTTCTTGTATAGTAGAAAATCTAATAGCATATATAGGCAGTAAGGTTCTTAAGATTTTACTTAACACTGTCTCCTCTTGAAGTACACCTCCAAATCCTCGGATAACATTGACTACCTCTTTGATTTTGTAGCTATACTGAGTGATATTTTCTCCTTCTTTCATCCTTAGGTCATGAAACCTCCCTCTTAGGCTTTCTGCCTTGGCTCTTAGTACATTAGCATCTCCTCAATGTACCAACTTCAACTTATCCCACATTTTCTTTGCAGAGGTGTGGGTTTTGACATCTTCAAACTCAGCATCAGAGAGTGAGGAAGCAAGTTATATCATCATACAATTTTGCTCATGCTTTTCTCTTAATTGCTCAAGAGTGTGAGGTCATGTAGGCAACACATATTTTATATAAAGGTGTTGAGTAACATCATTACCAATACCTGATAGGTGGAGTCTTATTCTGCTTTGCTATGATGCAAAGTTGTCTTTATTCAACTTGGGCACATCTCGTTTGTTCATCTTGTGATCTTTTTCTTGAGCTGTTAAACTCCCTTTGTAAGCATACAATCTCTGATACCAATTGTTGGAAATAACAGAGATGGGGGGGGGGTGAATCAGTGGCCTCAAAAATATTATAATTAATCAACCCAAAAACTTTGTACCACACTATTAAGCCTCTAGTTATCTTCAATCCTACAAGATGAATGCCTTCAAATATACTTATCAAATAACTACTGCTCGGAGTTATCTTTTAAACCTTATTATTTATGTTTACCGAATAGCAGTCTTTCATTTACCGAAAAACAATAAATTTCTTAGTGTTTACCGATCAATTGAGATTAGTTATAGGTAATGTAAAACACTAAAGTAATAACTCATAAACACATTGACACATGGATTTTTAATGTGGAAACCCTATTAAGGGAAAAACCACTTGGGACCGATAACCCAAAATTTTCACTCTTCTGAAGTGAGATTGGTGAAGAGCCAACCTTGTTAAAGGTTACAAACACACTGTTAGGTATGACCTTGTTAGAGGATTTAAAAGATTAGTTTTCCACTTGATATCGGGCATCTCTATGCTACCTTCTATGACCAAACCTAGTGTAGTTTGTCAAATGGTATCTGGCATCTCATGCTATCTTCATGATAAAAATTTTTGATACTCGTTGGGATGTATCTCAATATAGAAAGGATCTTCAAATCCTACTCGGTTAAGAGACTTTCTGAATCAATGATTTAACTAAAATAGTAATTGATCTGTTCACATATACAACTAATAATTGCAGATTTTTAGATCTATTGTAAGCTCATTAAACCATTCTGATCAATATATTTTTTCAATACCTTTGCTCCACTTTTTGTTATGCTTGGTGATGTTGTGCTCTATTTCTCGGTGTCTACAAAAATATTTATCTCTTTCCTCAACTTGATTGATTAGGACTGTATGAAGTTGTTCTTCATCAGTTTCTCTTCAGCATACTCTTTTTCATTCACTCCCCTTAATTCATAATTAATTAAATTGTCTCTTTATAGACATGATATCACCATTTCTCTCTTCTTGTTTTTCTTATTCATGGTGTGATCCACAATCTTATCCAATCTTGAGTTAAAGCATAACTCCTATTTTATCTCTTAGAAATCTTCTTGCCAACTAGATAAAATAGCTTTAAATCCTTTACTTATCTCTCGCTTTAACTTGTCGATTAAAACAATCTCAACAACCAGTTAAATCTATCTTTAACTTTGCCAGCTAGATATTTTGTCATTTCTAAACTCCAGTTAACTTCAATGTTTTAACTCTTTGATAGCTTTGGTCAACACTTTAGTTCTCCTCAGGCTTCTCCGTCAGTGTTGTCTGTCCTTCGGGCTTCACTGCAAAGTTCTGCTTGTCTGTTAACACTATAATTTTGGCCTTTTATAATGTTTGTGATTCTTCTCTTCGGTAATGCTTGTCGGTTTATTTTCTTGGGCATCACTGTGACTTAACTTTCATTTATCTCTGTCCGTCGGGTTCCACTAGCCATTGGTGTTTGAAGTCACTTAGTGAATACTTGTCTTTAATGCATTACTGAAAGAATAATATTTCTCTCTTTGATTCTTTGAAGTCTTTGACACTTTGAATATAACCGATTAGATTATATCAAGTTGACATCAATGACAATACAATCCATTAACTGATTTAATGTCTTGAATTATCTTTCTGCATTTTGGTGATCAACTTAACATCTTCAAACATTCAATCAGTTACATGTCAACAATCTCTTCCTTTGTCATTGATGGAAACACACTACATTATCATACTGTATTATTACTAATACAATATGAAATATAACAGTTTGAAGTTCATCAATCTTTGCTATTGTAACTATTACAAATGTTTTGCTCTCGGTAAGATCATATAGCTTAGATTTGTTTCTTGCAGAGTGGGCTTCTTCAATCTTCAATCCCTTCACTAGATAGATGTAGCAACTTCTGTCTTTGTTCTGATATGTGCTTTGCCTTGACTATTCCTCTTCTTGATAATCTCTTTTTCCTTTGACAACAATGTCTCCCTTAGATGTATTCTCTCCCTGAGATGGATATTTCATATGTAATCAATCTCTCCCTTTGGATATTGATTAACTCTTCCTTTTGATTCTTAGGAACTTCTCTTCATGGATAATGATATAATCTTTTCTTGATAATGAGATCATCTCTCCCTTATGATAATGAGAATCTCTCTCCGTTTGAAAAAAATTCCAAATAATTCTTCTATATCATCTTCCATTCCCTTTTTATAATATACTCCTTGAATTTCCCTATCCATCAACAATATATTATCTCTGGTGTTCGGTGTAGATTTGTACCTGTATCCTCTTAAAATGAAATCACTTCCATGTTAATAATTTTTATCCCTCCTTAGGGGGTGTTTTTTACCACCATCATATTGTACCCTCATTTCTGCATCCTCTATTACTTTTATGTCTGTTTAGGACCCTGATTGGGCCTCTCCAGGCACCATCCCTCCCATCTAGCATGTTTTCCAAGGGTCCTAAATCCCTGGGTCAAGGAAGATCTCAACCTTGACCTAGGTCCCCCTTTCCAATCTGGAAGTCTGTTGGCTACCGGAGGTCATCAAATATTCATTTCCTGCTTTTGAGTCGACTGTTTTGGGTTCCGAAGTGATGATTCTTAAATTATATTTAATATAGGTCCTCTTCTAGGGGTATAGGCCTAAATGGAATTTAATTATCCTATGTAGGCCTCTCTAGAAGAATGTGCCCTAGTTTCATATAAAAGGAAGTTTTCTCCTCTCATTTTCTCTAAGACGCAAGAAGCAATCCTAAGTGAGCTCTAAGTACAAAAGTGATAATTCAAGAATCCATTATTCTATATATATCCAAGATTTCAAAGTGTTCAATTCTTCCTCTCAAGCATTCAAGTTCTCCATTGAATATCAAGGATTCAAGGTTTCAAGCATTCAAGATTCATCATTCAAAACCGTAGATCTATCCATCATGGTGGTCTGATCTTCCTTCAAGATCCTTTTGTGCATCCTCAAGAATCTTTCATTCTCCCTTAAAGGTGGATTCCAAGAATACAATCATGGAGGTTTATGGTTTCAAATTGATTCCAAGCTTTCATATTTACATACTTGTTTACATTTGAAATACAATTGCATATCTATTTGAATATCATAGCTTCATTATTAGATTTACTTCTACTACTTGCTAGCATTCTTTATTTCAATTATTGATTTCAAGGTTAATTCCTAAATTAGGGTTTGACTAAGGCAAATCCTCCCAACAAACAAACCATTTTTTTTGTAGGTACAGGTTTGAAACAACAGATCGGAGTGCAGATTTAGATACCCTTTTCGACAAACTTTCGGGATCCAAAAATAGAATTTTAGTCTGAGAGTTTTTAGGTTGATTCTGCCCTAGGTCAGAATCAAAAATTTTGAGTCAATGGTGACATTGACTTGAGGGTACAAATTGGAACCGTGTCTGAATGGAAAAATATTTCTTGGTTTTGTTCGTCTATTCGTTTCTATTCCAAATCCAGTCTCAAATTTTCCAGAAACTGAGTGCAGACCCGCGAAAACAATATTCTTCAGATCTGCAACATTTCAAGGTTAGTAATTTTCTCTATCCATTTCAATTAAATTTATTAATCTATCTAAACTTATCACACATTCAAATAAATAAACTGGTACTTAAGATCTTCCTTTTTGTTCTTATTTCCAAATGATTGATTCATTTATGCATTGATCCTTCCATTTTGGATAAATCAATTTGGATCCTTCATTTGTATATCTAAGGATAAAAGGAGAGAATTTTATTTACCCCCTACATTTCAACAAACATCATTCCTTTAAATGTAAGATAGGATAATAACAAATCCTCAAACATCTCTCTATTTTATTATCTTACATTTTGGTGAACCCGCGATAGACAACTCTTTCTTTTTGGTGTTAGATGCTTTGCCTCTTTTTCTTAGAGACTAGATATTGCATGCATACTAAATTAGTTTTATTTTATGCTCTTGCATTTTAAAATACAAAAAAAATCTACATACTCGTAAAAATATAAAAACATTTCTTGCTTTTCATTTACTATGAAGATCTTTAAGATGCTATGGGGTATGGCTATTTTTCTCATTATGCTTCTTTTAACATCTCTTTATAGTACTTATGATGTATATGAGAGTATAATTCATTTCATCATGTTTTTTAATCTTCATGTTTGACTTTCTTATGCTATTTTGAGATTAACTAATACCAGTCTTCCTACTTTCAAAACTTTCATCAAGGATTTGTGTAGTGGACTTATTACTCTTTTAAATTATGTGAAGAATTGGGTAGATGATACCCCATCTACTAATATTCCTAATCCTAATCCTATAATTCCTAATCTAGATCCTAATCTTCCTAATCCTAATCCTAATCCTATCAATCCTACTCTAATTCCAAATATTCCTATTTCTATTTATCCATCTTCTATCCCTAGTTCTTCCCACATTTATGATGGGGCCCAAGCTAGGATTCATGATACTGATGTTCGAGAATTCTTCCATTTACCTTTCCCTTCCTATCCAATCCATGATGACATTAAAGGGAAAAACAAAGAAACCTCTTATCCACCTATCATTCCACCATATACATCATTTTATCATGAACACCATAATCAATCACCTCCTGTAGAATCTTTGCAAGATAGGTACACTACTGGATATACTATGGTGGATAAACAAGGATATAAGGGTTTAGGGTTTGGTATCAATGAACAAGGCATTAAAAAACCGATTCATTCATCCCATAAACAATACATGCATGGTATAGGAGTCCCACCTTCACCAATCAAAGTGGTTGATCTTAACCATCATCCTCCTCTTCATGTTCTTCTTCCAACACCTTCTTTAGATCAACTTGATACTCCTCAAGATGTGGCTAAGAAAGTGTGTGTCCAGTTAATAAATTCCAATAAAGAAATCTTTAAACCCATACTGAAAAATTCTCTCTAAATACAAATGTCCTTTTCATTATAGTAATACACATTTACTTGTTGATTGTGTGCATTTCAAGCTATATGTTAGAGAAAGATCTGCTTTAGGAATTATATCTCATTCCCGTGCGGTATTACAATTTCTTCATAATTTTGATAGAGGGCATTCCCCTCATTCTTCTATAAATTAGATCATTTTTATCCTCTTGTCTCTTCACTGGGGGGCAAGAGGTATTTCATTCCAGTCTTCTAGGATCTATTTTTCTCTTAGCATGTATTTTTTTTTGAGTTTAATTGGTTAATCTTTCTATATTATATCCTTATAATTTTCTCTTATGATACATACTTCCTTCACTCATAATCATTCATGATATATTTCTAGGACATTTGTTTTGTAAAGATATATCTTTGCTATAAAATCTCTTGATATAATTTGGTATATCCCTTGCTTTCATCCCTGGGGGGCAAGGTATTTTCCTTATTCCTCTATCTAAGGATATACTTTCCTTAGCTTAGTGGCATTTGTTTATCATACAACATTATTTCCTTATAAAGATTTATATTTTGGCTATGGATACACTCTTATATGAGAGGTGATTGTCCTAGGTCATCACCTCTTCTTTATTTTTCAAATTATGTTCTTTATAAACAGTTCCCTTTGCTTTGGGTTAGAGTTTGATTCCTTCATTCCGAGATTCCTCTCCCTCTTCATCGCAGGGGGCTTGATGATTGAATCTTTGGTCCTGCTTTTCTTTAGAAGATGATATTTTATCCTAAGAAATCCTCTATGGTGGGGGTCTTGATGATAAGATCTCTTCCTCTTTGAGGATCCTTTTTCCATATATGGCATATCCATTTCACGAGTATCTATGCTCTTAGAGGTAAGGGTCAATACTCTTTGCTAAGGATATAGTGTATATTGTTGTTAAGCTAGACATCTCCTTACATTGTGAAGTAGGTATCCTCTTTCTCTTCCTTATCCTACCTAGTGAGTAGTCATGACAAGGAGGGGGGCATATATAGGGTCTCCCTTATACTATAGTTTACATTAGTTTACATTTTACAACATGCTAAATCCTCAGAAGGTAATGCACATAAGTTGCTAAATCCTGAAGAGACACATTTTTATTTTTATTTTTGCTAAATCCTTGGAAGGTAACGCACATAAGTTTCTAAATCCTGAAGAGATACACATTTTCAAATTTTACAATATGCTAAATCTTTGGAAGGTAACACACATAATTTGCTAAATCCTGGAAAGACACGCATTTTATATTCCATAGTGATACAAGAATGTGGATCTATGGATATTTCAAAAGTCGTCAGAAGATGCATTACAATTACAAAGCATAGTTTATGGGTGAACCTGTTGGGCTGTCCCTCCTTGGTGATTCATTTTTAGGTGGGCATCTTACTAGGTGATGTAATCACTTTCTCTTTTCTCTCTTTCACTTTCATGCTAGTAGGATTATATCATGAAGCTATGTTATCTATAGTGTTGCTCTTGTCTTGCTTATGTAGTCATGTATGATTTCTATGATTAATTGCTCTTTTCTTTCATATCTTTATGCAAGTATGTTGACTTATAATCCTTGGTTTGGGGGCTCATGTCCTTGACTTAGTGATGTTCTACCTCGTTGCGATCCACCAGAGTCTTTCTTCTAACTTTACCACGAGTATGTTCGATTTCCATACTCCCGCTAAAGTGGGGACTTAATGTATCATCTTAAAATGGAAGCACTTCCATGTTAAGAAATTTTAGCCCTCCTTAGGGGGTGTTTTTGACCACCATCATATTGTCCCCTCATTTTTGCATCCTCTCTTACTTCTGTGTCTGTTTAGGACCCTGATTGAGCCTCTCTGGGCACCATCCCTCCCATCTGGCATATTTTACAGGGGTCCTGACTCCCTGGGTCAAGTTTGACCTACACCTTGACCTATTTCAAGGAAGACCTTGACCTTGACCTAGATCCCCTTTCCAATTTGGAATTCTGTCGGCTGCCAGAGGTCATCAAAAATTCATTTTCCGCTTCCGGGTTGGCTACTTTGGGTTCCAAAGTGACGATTCTTAAATTATATTTAATATATGTCCTCTTCTATGGGTATAGGCCTAAATGAAATTTAATTCTCCTATGTAGGCCTCTCTAGAAGAATGTGCCCTAGTTTCATATAAAAGGAAGTTTTCTCCTCTCATTTTCTCTAAGATGCAAGAAGCAATCCTAAGTGAGATCTAAGTACAAAAGTGATAATTCAAGAATCCATTGTTCTATATATTTCTAAGCTTTCAAAGTGTTCAAGTCTTCCTCTCAAGCATTCAAGTTCTCCATTGAAGATCAAGGATTCAAGCTTTCAAGCCTTTGAAGGGATTTGGTTTGAGCATTCAAGATTCATCATTCAAAACCCTAGATTTATCCATCATGGTGGTGTGATCTTCCTTCAAGATCCTTTTGTGCATCCTCAAGACTCTTTCATTCTCCCTTCAAGGTGGATTCCAAGCATACAATCATGGAGGTTTATGGTTGATAATTGAGTCCAATCTTTCATATTTATATACTTGTTTACATTCAAAATACAATTGCATATCATAGCTTCATTATTAGATTTACTTCTACTACTTGCTAGCATTATTTATTGCAATTATTGATTTCAAGGTTAATTCCTAAATCGGGGTTTGACTAAGGAAAACCCCCCAACAAAAAAACCATTTTTCTTGCAGGTACAAATTTAGAACAACAAATTGGAGTGCAGATTCGGATACCCTTTTCGGCAAACTTTTGGGATCCGAATATAGAATTTCAGTATGAGATTTTTTAGCTTGATTCTGCCCTAGGTTGGAATCAAAAATTTTGGGTCAATGGTGACATTTACTTGAGGGTACAAATCAGAACCGTGTTTGAATGGAAAAATATTTCTGGTTTTTGTTTGTCTCAGTGTTTATATTCCATATCTGGTCTCATATTTTCCAGAAAGTGAGTGCAGACCCCCAAAAATAGCATTCTTTAGATCTGCAACATTTCAAGGTTAGTAATTTTCTCCTATCCATTTCAATTAAATTCATTAATCTATCTAAACTTATCACACATTCAAATAAATAAACGGGTACTTAAGATCTTCATTTTTGTTCTTATTTCCAAATGATCGATTCATTTATGCATTGATCCTTCCATTTTGGATTAATCAATTTGGATCTTCATTTTTATATCTAACGATAAAAGGAGAGTATTTTATTTACCCCCTACATTTCAACAAACATCATTCCTTTAAATGTAAGATAGGATAATAACAAACCCTCAAACATCTCTCTATTTTCTTATCTTACAGTACCTTGCTGTGTAAAGATGTATCTATTGTTGTCCATCTCGGTCCTTGCATCAACATGAATGATCTTTTGATTGTGTGTAGGATGATACAACCTCCTAGTCAACTTACTAGCCAATAGACAAGGGTTGTACCCCTAGTCTCTGTCTCAAGTACTCAAATGTATCTTTCGGTAATGGCTTGGTGAATATGTTAGCTAATTGTTCCATGGATTGAACATATTCTAGTATCACCTCTTTTTCTTGCACTTGTTCTCTTAAATAGTGATACTTGATAGAAATATGCTTAGTCTTAGCATGCATGACTAAATTCTTTGATATTTTTATTGCACTGGTATTATCACAATATATAATCACTGGTTCAAGAATCTTTATATTCATACCTTCCAGCAACTATTTGATCCATGAAATATTGCAACAATTTGTAGAAACAACCACATACTCTACTTCTCCAGTAGACTGAGAGATGCATCATTGCTTCTTGTTGATCCATGTGACAAGTCTATCACCCATGAAGAATGCTCCTCTAGCTGTGCTCTTTCGATCATCAATGTTTCCAGCCCAATCAACATCTATATAGACCTGTAGCTCAAATTTACTTCTCTTTTATACCATAAGCCATAGTCCTCGGTGTTCTTCAGATATCTCAGAATTCTTTTGACAACAGTCATATGTGATTCCTTGGGATTAGTAGAGAATCTTACAACTATTCCAACTGCATGTGCTATATCTAGTTTGGTATAAACATTATTCATTAGTTTTCCAATCATTGATCTATATTGTTAACATGCTTTCAACACCCAAATTCTAAACTTTTAAGTTTGATCCCTACAGTTAAAATCCTCCAAATTTTCTTATCCTTTATGATCATTCATGCATTATTCATTGTCAAACCTTGAATCTTGAACCACAAGTTCAAAGTTTAAGATTCAATATTTCAAAAGGCATCGTGCAGGTTCAAGTCCAGAGTTCAAAATTGAGCTTGCAAATTTAGAAAGTTCAAGTAGAGTTCAAAGCCGGGTTCAAAGTTAGATTTTGATATGTAGATTTAAGCACCACAGTTTGGAGGTTCATATTTTATGTTGATCCACATATACAAAGCCAATGTCTTTGTTGGTTGAGGTCCTCATTTTAATGGACAACTTATAGTATTGACAACCTCTATGATGAATTGATCTAATTCTCTATTAATTTATGCTCAGGACTGTGTGTTGAAAGCATTCAAATTGTTTGGTCAAGCACTGTGCAACCGTGAATCTTGAATCCATGTTGCATAACTAAGGTAAAGATTGTCATTGATTGAGAGATCACAACATGGTGTACTATAAAGGGACACATTTGAGGGGGAACGGTTAATCAAAATGGAACCTGATAGAGAAATTCCACAGCCAAACTCAAAGAATGATCATGGTCTTTTTGACATAGTGTCATAATGTATGGAATTTCAATGTTCTCCATGAGCTAATGTCCATGGTATCACAACAACATTGTCAATCCCCATCAAAATTTGACTCGTGTTAAAGCTTAGGTACATCGGGGAGGTCATTCTGTTTCTTGATGTTGTGCTTCAACTCTTACAACAGACCTCAAAGATCATGAAGGCTAAGATATTTCAATGTTTGCGAAGCTAATCAACATGATAAAAGTGCCCAATCTGGATGTTTGAACAAAATCACAGAGCCTTAAATTCTATTATCGCAATAGTTTTGGTAAAAGAAAAGGTGAATTACAGTCTCCACAAATTCAAATATAAGACCCCAATATTGAGGATCATGTAGTCATTGGGAACTATATGCTAGTATAGCAGGCTGTTGATGATACTCGAAAAACAACATGGAAAGCACCAACAAAAAGAAGACACTCAAAGCGCCGATAGGGATCCCGTGAAGTGCCAAGGGCACATAATGTCTAAGACCAACAAAAGAAGCATGAGAGGATGACTGCCATCTATTTGAAAAAATTCCTACCAGTCTTGTATGCTCTAGAACACATGCCTAATCTAGTAATGGAGAGCTACATGCCTGTTGATAAAGGCTTCCTGGTGAGAGCCATCGATTTCTTAAAGAGGAGGTATTTCGAATCAAATTACTTCCAAAATTCTTATGGTGGTGAATTTGCGATCTCCTACCCTACTCCAGCATTAGTCCATTTTCTTATGTGGCATGGGATTGAGAATGCTTAATGTCATTGATATAAATGACTTGTTAGTTTGAAGAATCGGGTGGAGACATTGAAGATAGAGGCTCAACATTAGTAGTAATAAGAGATGAAAACATAAGACTCATGTTGAACTTAAAGCTGGTGCCTCATGATACTCAAAGTTGGTGTTGACGGGGCTTTGCTGACCGGGTCCGCCAACAGTCATAAGTTTTCACCGGGCTCCGGGGATACCAGCCAACTCCGCCTACAAAGGTTGTCCGGGGGAAATAAATCCTCCAGGCCTTCAAGCACCTGGGTGTCGGGTCACGATGATGCGGGGCTCGGTTGGGAGAGGTGACTATTTTCGAGGGGGATAGCTAGTTTCTTCAACTCATTTCCTCTGGAGATTCGATCAAAGTCAGGTTTCCCCAAGCACTCTATACTTAGCAAATAAAGAAAAAAGATCCTGAGGGGTTAGAAATGCTTCATCTAACTACATTCATGTTGAAATGTCTGGAACATCAATAATACTCTGGTAAACTATACTAAATACCGAAGAAACACATAACCATCAGCTAGCATTTTATCAGTAGCGAGAGTAAAGAGTTCATTAATCTACTTTAACATACCAGAGTAAAAGACATGAAGAACATTAAAACATGAAATACCATTAACTCAGAAGCAGGAATGCCAACAACATCATTGCCAAGAATTCTTCCTTCTTCATTAATGTTCCGTCCAACAAGCACTGGTGCGTAATACAATAGTGGCTCCAGGGGAGCATCTAACTACTGAGAACAGAACAATGGAGCCTTGAGCTCTGCAACTAAAATAAGGAATTACTTTTCTATTACTATGGACAAAAAAATCATCAATTTTGCTGACCCTTGGAAATGGGTCGATCTGCCTATTTATACAACTTTCTTCTAGCCCTAACCCTATTTACATTATGTTTCAATAAAATACAATATCTGGGGGCCGGTACTACCTGCACAACCCTACAAAAGACTTGGAGACGGAATAGGTCTATCATGTAAGAAGGATAAGACAAGAATATACAACGGAAGAATCGGCTTCGAGGAGAGAGCCAGAAAGGAGGAAGAAGAAAGTAGGTCCCCCGGGGACCGAGGCTACATGCCTCATAAATGGGAAATGTGGCACCCTGTCTCCAATGCACCAGGTGTACCTTTGAGTGGTGCCTCGAGAAGACCACCCTGTCAGAAACCAATTACCAAGTTGATGCCTCATTGATGTGGCCAACCACCTTCTGACAGTCTTTATTAACCACTTTTGAAAGTGACCGGTCGGCCTCGGGGACCGAAACACGGATCACTTTAAAGAATACAAAATTTTTGGATCCGGGACTTCGGGATCCGGGGACTTTCATCCCAAAAAGAATAAAGAATACCCAATACTTAAATTCTCCCGGCCCCCGAAGAAAGCTCAAGGCTGCTTATTATCGTTGAAAGCCTGAAGGAGGTGGGAAATGCCATCTTCATCTATCTCTTTTAGGCTGGCCCTTCTGTGCCTGGCTACTTCAACTTGTTCCCCCAGGTCCAAAACATTTTCTTTGAATTCATCCGCCATCCTCGCGGTGTCATGACCCTTAAGTATCATGCTGGTTAGTTTCGCCGTCTCGGTCCCATCTATCCCCTCCGGGGATTGATACCGGGATTTCATTATTTCATCAAAACTCCCCAAAACTGAATCTTCGGGGGTATATGTATCTGTACTAAGGGGATCAGCCCCGGAAGCCTTTATTACAAAAGACTTATATAAATTAGAAGAATATTTTATAGTATTTACCTTTTCTTGCAAGGACTCCACCAGTTGCTTGGTTACCTCCAATGTGAGGTCAAGTCTGGACTGCTAAGTTCTCACGAAATCAAATGATTCCTCACCCAGAATTCTAGATTCAGAAATTATATCTTCTCCCAAGGTGAGGAGCTCTTCGAGCTCCACCTTCCACGCTTGGTAATTTTCAGCGTCACTCTCCCACTGCTCAATAAGCACTTCCGCCTGATGAATAACTTGTCAGGCCGTGTATAAATCTGGGAGATTGGACACCAAGAAATTCTGGGTGTTTCCTATCTACAGGGCGATCCACTCGTCCACTGCTTGGGCTTTCTTTTTCATTACTCGCAGGGAGTATATGTCACTCTGCGGTAATTCTTCCGAGGTGGAGGTCTCCGGAGGAGCGGCACTGATGGGTCTGGCTAGCTCAGTAAGCAACCCCATAAGGTTTGCATTCTTTTCCTTTTCCGCCTTGAGCCTTTGGGCTTTCTTTTCGTATCGGGCCTCCACGACCCTTGCTGCCTCCTTTAGCAAGTCTACCTCACCTTGCTTTCCCCTCTTGCCTAGTGATACCTCTGCAACATTGTAATCTGTGGGGTCCGTGGTTACTTCATCAGCGTCTGGGGGAGGTGTTGCCACAACGACAACTGTTTCTCTGCCCGGCCCAGTTCACAGAGTATGAACTATCCGGGCTTTCTTCGCCTTCGGCGGGGCCTGAACTTGGGCCATCATTTCGGCCAGGGAGAGAGGAATCACCAGAGCGGACTGAGCTTTTCTCTTTCTTCTTTCTACCAGCCACTAAGGTGGGAGAGGTGGCCTTCCTGCCACAATTTGTTCTCCTGATTCTTTCCCAATCTCCGGTGGTTGTTGTTCCTTTTCAACGTGGATCTCATCCGTTCCTCTGCTGACCTCAACTTCTTCTGCAGCAACATTCTTTTCAACCTCCATCCCCTCAGCCTGGTCCTGTATATCAATCGCTGGGTCTGGACCTTGGTAGGCTTCGTCAGGGATTTCTTCTTCAAGCTTCTCTTCTTGTTGTTCTTGTTCTTCTGCCAGAGCTTCTTCCTTTGTTGGTAGTAGGGGAGGTATTAGGCCAAGATTCAGATTTTGGGCCACTGTGATAACCTGCCCGAAGGTTTCTCCCGAGAGTGGCCCCTGGAATGTGGCGGCTGGGGTTATGGTTATTCCTGAAGGTCCGGTTCCCCCAGCGGATGCCATTTTTTCACCTTGCTTTAGTTGGTCCACTCCCGGACCTTGCATCTCTTGAGCCCTAGAGATAATCTCCGGCTCTGGCTCCTTTTCTTCTGCCTATTGTTCTTGTGCAGGCTCTTGTTCCACCTTTTCTTGCTCCGCGGCCTCTTGTCCTGTATCTGGGACTTCTATCCCCGCTTGTGTATTGTCCCCTTGTAAATTTCCAAACTTGTCGGTTGCAAATACATCAAACTCATCTTCCGGAGGGGGACTGGCTGGGACCCCTGTGGGTTCTACTTCTTTCTCTGGTTCTGGGGAACTGGAAGAAAGGATCTCTATTTCTCGGGGGAGGGATGTCTCCGGCATTGGTACCGGCTCTGCTTTGACCTGTCTGATGTGCTTCCTCTTCCTCTGGGTAATCAAAGGTGGCCCCGCATCGGCTATTGCCACCACTTCCATGGGATCCACTCACATTGCCTTTATCATTAGGGCTGCCAGCGACGGGGAGGAAGGGGGACGAATTGGTCCGGCCATGAGCGGGGGAGTGGCTAGCCTTGTTATTAACTTCTCCCTCATCTACTGGGAGGCTGCCACAGATTGCTTGATCTGATCATATATAGGGACTTCTTGCGTGGAGGGGGTTGTAGCTATTCTCTTTCCTTTGTCTACACCTTACGAAGAGGTCCCGACCCCCGGGGTCAATCTTGGTATCGGCTGTGGTGCTAATTTTGGTGCTAGTCGGGGAGCTTGACGAATACTCCCGGGGCACACCCTTTTTAAATAGGCGTGACTTCGCTCGACCACTTCCCGAGTGAAGTCCTCAATCATGGGCCCCTCCTGGGTGGCCTATTCTACTGGCGGAAGGGCCTTTTTATTGATCCCCTTTTCTTTGTACTGGGGTTCTATGGTGGGGGCGGCGTCTGAGAAGCCTGCTAGGAAATTCTGGAGCTTCAGTTCCTGCATCATTTCAGCTGTCATTCTGACATAGTGCCTACTCCGCACATCCACGTCATCCTGGAAATCAGCCTAGAAGTCTTCCATGTGTATATGATGGGGCTCCGAAGCCCGGGGCAGTGCTGTTGCAATTTTTCCATGCGGATCAAAATTTCTCCGCGCCAGATAGAATTATTGCAAGTTATAACTCTTCAGCTCATTGTCTTCCTCCTTCGTGGTGGCCAGACTGCATGTGTAGTTCCCACAGGTAATTGGGAACAGGATGTTGGGGACCTTCTTGAGTGCCAAGAAGGCATGCAACTCCATCATTTGTCAGCAATATTCCAGCAGCATGATCTTGTTCCCACAATGCTTGGGCAACAAGTAGGGTTTTTTGGAGAAGTCGGCGACCCTAATGTATGTATGCTGCTAGAACTAGATACAGTAGTGTCCATAACTACTAACTAACTTCATCGCCTTAGTAGATAGGCGGTATCCAGTGTCCCGGGTGGGTGTGAGCAGGTGGTAGTAAACGAACGAATCATTT
The DNA here is from genome assembly GCA_018584345.1 of Thuja plicata. Lineage (NCBI taxonomy): Eukaryota > Viridiplantae > Streptophyta > Pinopsida > Cupressales > Cupressaceae > Thuja > Thuja plicata. Next base: position 377,875 of record MU223774.1, on the reverse strand, counting down.
ATCCGACAAAAATTGGGGAAGCTGGCCTCCCATTGAATCTGTGGGAAATGGTCCCACAGTGATTTTTGTCCTAGGCCAATCCTGAGAATGCCATCTGTAAGTAGGCCCTTGGAGTGGGCCCTCTGTTGGGCCAGGGCCTAGAAAACATAAGAAGACATGTAGAACTTCTTCTTCTGGTTCAACTACTGGAACTGGGAGTCGACATGATTGGAGATTATTGTCGCCCAGTTGAAGAATTCTCCCTTGGTGGAGATGCCAAGGAAGAAATAGTATATCCATTTAGCAAAATCCTGGGCGGAGGGTTGCCCAAATACCCGGGCTAATACTATTATCCCCATTTGGATGCTCTCCTTGAATTCAGAGCGGGGGATATCTATCTTCATTCTCTTTGGGTCCCTCTTCGGGGCCTTGAGCCAATGGGTATTCATGTATACCCGGGCGGCATCCTCCAATTGTGTAAACTGTTTCAAGGCGTCAGTCCTTGTAATCACCATGGCTCTATCAAATTGTGGGATACCCAAACCTACCTGGAATGTGACTAGGTCGAGGGACACCAGTGGAGTGGGGTATCCTATGGGTTCTACAGCTGCAAGCATAACGGCCCAGACAGAAGAGTTGTAGTTGGCAGCTAGTGTTAAGATAAGCTCCGGAGATTGCACGGAGCATGGGAAGCAAGCTGCCTAGAGGATTCCAGAAGCCCCGACGTTGATTGCGAGCTGGTCTCCAGCCTGTCACTGGATGTGCATTACCTTTACCAGGGCCTGCATTTCTGCGCAGGTTCCGACATTGGCGTCGGTCATCAGTTTTACCTTGGACTCAATCTTTGAGCCCACAATGCCATTATCCTGTACAAACTTCATGGTGAGGGGAAGATTTTCCAGGGCTTTCTCCATCTTTGACTTTGTTGCTGCCCTGGTTTCTGTTGCGGTTGGTAATTTTGGGCTTCCGAGAGGAGATGATGCAGACGCTTCAGACATGTTTGGAAGATAACTCTGGGAACCTGCAAGACAAAGCGACCATCAGAACATGTTTATCAAAGTAATCATTCCAGGGTCCGGGGAATTTTACCACCGTGGTGTTTGCCTTCCTGAAAAGTTAGTATTATGCAAAGATACCCGAAAAGCAAAACATAATAAACAGAAGATTTCATTAAACATCCGGGTCTGGGGATTTTACCATCGTTTGGCGAAGACACAAGATGGATGGTGGTAAGAGACCCGAGGCCTTGAGAAATAACCGTTAGTGAGGACGTGTAAAAACACAAGTTAAGCAGCCCACGTGGGAGCCACGTGCGTAGGTATTAAATGCAAGTTATGGGGATGACGGCGGAGCCAACTATCCAAATGCGTGAAAAGGGAAAGCCACTTGGCTGGGGTTGATTGCACGCATGGGACATAAATGAGGTTCTGACAAACTTCATGGGGGAGAGAGAAAACTGCCTGTTTGAAATCAGCCGAGAGCCGAGTTTCAAACAAGTGGTTTTCTGCCCCAAAGCGAGTTCAGAGGCGGAAAACCAGAAGCAGAGGTGAATCGACCAGCTTGTCAAGCCACTTGGAAGGATATACATGAAGCTAAGGGATATATACAAAGAAATGAGGAGATATACAGTGATTACATTACAACTATATACATATATACATGAATATACAATGCAGGACGATGCCCGCGGGAAAACCAGACAAGGCAGAAATAGACATTAACAACTATTTACACTTATACACACTATTTACAGAAACAACTCCTGCACAGAGGGTGGACAACTCTCTGGCAAAGCTGGCCCACCAACAGGCGGCAAAAACCCAAAACAGAACGAACCAACTGAAACCATGAAACAAAACAAACAGACACAAAATGAAAGGAAGCAAAATGGAAGGAAACCAGAGAGCGAAAGAAAGACAGAGGCAGAAAAGTGGAAACACCAACCTGAGAATGCAGAAGGCGGAGGAAAGGAAGGATTTATCGCGCAAGTTCTACAACAGCTCGAGTTGTCAATTGGTCAGAAGCACCACCATGAAGCACTTGCACTTTCCTGAGAATGACTGAGAATCGTTAAGCGTTGATTACCATAAACTTTCTGCAAATGCTCTGTTAATCGCTTTCTAATTTGCTCTAAGTGCTCGAAGGTTTTAATCACGGTAAATGCAAAAGTGACATATGACTTCTATTTATACCCACGGTAAAAAGGTAATCCTCCTCCTTCCGGCGATCTCTGGACAAGCACGCCTCCGGACTCCGAGCCTGGGGATTCCTCATGATAATATCCCTTAAGAACATCATGACGAATAATCCCGGAGTCTAGAATCTGGTTTCCAACAAAAGGCAACCTCCGGGACCGGAGTCCCGGAAATGGAAAGAAAACAAACAAGACACAACGCCGGGGAAGAAAACCCCGAAGAAAGAAGACAAAAAGGGAAAGAAAGACAAGGCAAGGCCGCAAGCAAAAACAAAAAAGGGGGGGACCCAACATTTTGCACACAAAATGTAGGGACGGGGATGCAGGGCATAACAGTTGGTACTTATCACAACCAAGCACCAAATAAATTGATGCGGTGTCTTCTTTTACCCTAGTAGTGATAAATCCAAGAGCCTATGCCATCTATTTGATATAATGTCGGTGTGTAAAGAGATGAGTTTTTGGCAGAGTTCACTCATCATGAAGAAATGATGTAGTGTTGATTGGATCTAATATGTGGAAGTATGGGTAGAGCTTGGATGGAATTTGATGGTGAAGGGAAAATGAAAGTGGCTAGATGTGGATAAAAAGTAAGACATGTGTCAATTGACCCGCACTACATAATTCAGTGATAAGAGCAAGAGAAGGCACATGTAACCCAATTATAACTAACTATGACCGGTGCTGTCAACATGAGGCATTTTTATGTGCCAAACACCTATAGGTAATTTATTTTAAAAGGGTCATATGATAAGTCCCATATGATAAGGGTTATGAATTTATTCTATAAAAATTTGTAAGGTATTAAGAATCAGTTATTATAACTGAAAATGATCATCGAGGATTGGGAGAATTTAAAATATGCAAACAAACATCCATTAAAGGGGGGCTTCTTTTGGCTGACAGTAGAGAGATGACAGGGGAGAAGAATATATTTTATGGCGCGGATTGTAACAGAGACAGAAAATAATTTGTTTTGTTTTATTTTTCCTTCATGTTGATTGTAAGAATAGAGATAAAATGATCCTAAGGTCATTTTGTTATGTGTTTGAAATAAAGAGGAATCAATATATATCAGATCCTAAGGTTTAAATATTTATTTCTTGGGTTGAAATTGGTCATGTGACCATTTCTTCCCATTTTAAATGCAGTTCTATATTATCATGTCATACGTATATGTCTGTAAATCAGTTGGTTCACATACTCATACTTTGCAGAATAAGATATTTAATTCTTTTCATTTTCTCTGTTATGTGAAAGGTTTAATAAATGGTCTTGTGGCTATTTGTTGGTCTTTCTCTCCTTATTCAGTTCTTAAATCTCATAATCGCATTTATCCCATAGTGATGGGTGAGTGTTAGCATAGCCTTCGTGTCTTCTGGTCAAAGACATAATCTATTTTTTAATTCACTGTAAATCTTTCTAGGAGGGAGCTGTACCTCACAATTCAGAGGAGGGTTATCAATCTAATGATAACTCATCCAACTGTTAGTTTAGTTTGTCTTCTTATTTTGGGCGTTTGAGGGTCATTTGTAGGTTGTTTCCGAGAAGACAAATGTATTTACTAATAGATTTTTGGTGACTCTACTAGGGAAACAAAGAAAAGATTGGTTCCTTATTTGTTTCTTTAGTCATTTTTCAGATATCCTTGGTTATGCAGGATTGGTGACTCTGTTCACATTATGCTTAATCCAAGAAGTATGAAAGAGGGGAAAAGACCAAACCCCTCAATTGAAGAAATCCTTGAGATAGATGACGAGGTGATGCATGATTTCTGGGACTATTATAAGAATAGCATTTCAAGATCCATTAAAATGAATATAAGCATTGAAGATGGTCATGTAACTTGACTATTATGGAGGAGTATTTGTGCGAGGTTCCACAAGTTGAAAGAGTTAGAAGAGGTAGAAAACTTGTTGTGAGCTCATGGAAAGAAGGTATTACAACTGAGGAAAGAACTACGTGTTGATGATGAGAGAGTTGTGGCTGTTCCAAATTCTTTTTGCTCCCAAAATTTTTCAATTTTGAGCAATAAAGAAGTGAAACCTCAGAAGAAATTCAAGAGAAAACCTACAACTGGAGATTTCAATAAAGTGCAAGATCAAGCCTTTCAAAAACTATGGATTGCCTTAAAAAGGAGCATTTATGAAGCTGAAAGAAATAAGATTTAACCCTCTAAAGACCATCACTCCTCATTTCTATTAAAGCGTGTACATGAGAAGTATCATGCCCTCAATAGTCTCAAGAAAAAGACACATACTACAACCAGCCAAACAATAGAACCAGTAGTTTGTGTTTTCTCTATTTTTGGTGGAGAGGATCTTGAGACACCATTGATTTTCCCATCCATAGATCACCAACAAAAGGAAGAAGAATTATGTCATGCTGGAAACATGAAGCCTAATACTTTTTCACCATGCATGGAAGTAGAGGGAAAAAAAGGATCATCTACTTCTTCCCTAAGAAAGGAACTATCAATAGAACAAGAAGACTTGTACACTCCTATGGGGTGCTTCAAAGGCTCAAATGCTGATTTGCAGCCTAATACTAGATCCCAACTGGACAATCCTCAGAAATTAGAAGTAAACAAGCTTACTCATGACAGAAGTGAGATTCGAAAGGGAGAACCTCTCACATGCCTTAGTGAAGGGGGCATTCTCAAACTAATTGATAGATCAACAAGTGAGACAAAGACAAAATTTGAAATGATGGAAGATAAGGTGACTTGGAGTGAGCTTAACCTGTTATACCTACCAACAGGATTTCATGAAGGTGTCATCATTAGAGACAACCCTCTTTTCCATAGATAGGAACCACCTTCACATGAGGTGGATTGTTTCTTCCCTCTTCAGATAGAGAATGCCGAGACAAGGAGAAGGTAGGGAGAATGCCAAGTCTCCAAGGTAATGCAGCCCCAGAAACCACAGCCCCAGAAACCATAGCCCCAGCAAGAGCATTACTGGATGTTGGGGAAGTTTCTCTCTCACCCTTCCCATCCAAAAAAGGAGTTTCTTCTTCGAAAGCTCCAGCTATAAGTCCTTATTTCTCTATTTTTTATCAAGGATTTCCAAGTCTAGTAACTGCAAGTGATGATGAATTTATCGTCGTCAAGGTTGATTCCATGTTTAAGGATGCTCACTTTTATTTTGAGAAGTTTTTCAATCATGAGGATCCTCTTACCCAAAGTGTGTGTTTTAAAAATGATGTAATCTCTTCTTTGAAAATGTTTAAACAAGCTTTGTTTCAGTTAACTGTTGGAAAGAGGCTTGAAAGTTCTCCACCAAAGGCCCAAGAAAACTCAGAATTTTATGATGAGATGTGGCTCTTTGGGTGTGATGATTGGTTAAAGAAAATCACATGCATGATCAATTTGAGTTACCCAAATGAAGAGTTTTCCAACTGGAGGTGGTGTTGGGATGTGCCATACCGATACGATCTATTGTTCCAAAAAGGGTCTTTCTTCTCACAACTGGTGAATGGTTTCATGTAATTTTTCCTCAGCTTTGATTTTATGGTGAGTTATTCTCACCTGTATATACATGTAAATAGCTTGCTACTCCCTGATCTTTTGGTTGTGTTGGTTAGTTTAGGTGTTTTGGCTTATTTCTAGTTTGTTTAGTTTAGGGGTTTTTTTTGGTAGTCGTCATGTTCCCTCTCCGCCCCATGTGCTAGCAGCTTCCTATTTTCTGTGCTTTGACTCTATTTTCCTCAATGGCTAGGCACTAGTCTTATACCAGAGATTGTTGGATTCTCTATGTCCCTTATGACACATGTTCCTAGTCAAAGCCAGTTGTTAACATGCTTTCAACACCCAAATTCTAAACTTTTAAGTTTGATACCTACAAATAAACTCCCCCAATTTTTCTTATCCTTTATGATCCTTCATGCATTATGCATTGTCAAATCTTGAATCTTGAATCGCAAGTTCAAAGTTCAAGATTCAATATTTCAAAAGGCATCGTGCAAGTTCAAGTTCAGAGTTCAAAATTGAGCTTTCAAATTTAGAAAGTTCAAGTAGAGTTCAAAGCCGGGTTCAAAGTTAGATTTTGATATGCAGATTTAAGCACCACAGTTTGGAGGTTCAGATTTTATGTTGATCCACATATATAGAGCCAATGTCTTTGTTGGCTGAGGTCCTCATTTTAATGGAAAAATTGTGGTATTGAAAACCCCTGTGATGAACTGATCTCGTGCTCTATTAATTTATGCTCGGGACTTTGTGTTGAAAGCATTCAAATTGTTTGGTGAAGCACTGTGCAATCGTGAATCTTGAATCCATGTTGCATAACTAAGGTAAAGATTGCCATCAATTGAGAGATCACAACATGGTGTACTATAAAGGGACACATTTGAGGGGAAATGGTTAATCAAAATGGAACCTGATAGAGAAATTCCATATCCAAACTCAGAGAATGATCATGGTCTTTTTGACATAGTGTCACAATGCATGGAGTTTCAATGTTCTCCATGAGCTAATATCCATGGTATCACAACAACATTGTCAATCCCCATCAAAAGTTGACTCATGTTAAAGCTTAGGTACATCGGGGAGGTCATTCCATTTCTTGATGTCATGCTTCAATTCTTACAATAGATCTCAAATATCATGAAGGCTAAGATATTTCAATGTTTACGAAGCCAATCAACATGATAAAAGTGCCCAATCTGGATGTTTGAACAAAATCACAGAGCCTTAAATTCTATTCGCGCAACAGTTTTGGTAAAAGAAAAGGTGAATTGTGGTCTCCATGAATTCAAATGTAAGACCCCATGCTGAGGATCATGTATTCATTGGGAACTATATGCTAGCATAACAAGCTATTGATGATACTCGACAAATAGCATAGAAAGCACCAACGATAAGAAGACAGTCAAAGCGCCGACAGGGATCCCGTGAAGTGCCAAGGGCACATAATGTCTGAGACCAAAAAAAGAAGCATGAGAGGATGACTATTATCTATTTGAAAAATTCCTGCCAGTCTTGTATGCTCCAGAACACATGCCCAATCCAGTAATGGAGAGCTTCATGCCTGCTGATAAAGGCTTCCTAGTGAGAGTCATCGATTTCTTAAAGATGAGGTATTTCAAATCAAATTACTTCCAAAATGCTTATGGTGGTGAATTTGCGATCCCCTACCCTACTCTAGCATCAATCCATTTTCTTATGTGGCATGGGATTGAGAATGCTTAATGTCGTTGATATAAATGACTTGTCAGTTTGAAGAATCAGGTGGAGACATTGAAGATAGAGGCTCAACATTAGTAGTAATAAGAGATGAAAACATAAGACTCATGTTGAACTCAAAGCGGGTTCCTCGTGATACTCAGAGTTGGTACTTGTCACAACCAAGCACCAAATAAATTGATGCGGTGTCTTCTTTTACCGCAGTAGTGATAAATCCAGGAGCCTATGCCATCTATTTGACATAATGTCAGTGTGTAAAGAGAAGAGTTTTTGGCAGAGTTCACTCATCATGAAGAAATGATACAGTGTTGATTGGATCTAATATGTGGAAGTATGGGTAGATCTTGGATGGAATTTGATGGTGAAGGGAAAATGAAAGTGGCTAGATGTGGATAAAAATTAAGACATGTGTCAATTGACCCGCACTACATAATTTAGGGATAAGAGCGAGACAAGGCACATGTAACCCAATTATAACTAACTATGACCAGTGCTGTCAACATGAGGCATTGTTATGTGCCAAACACCTATAGGTACTTTCTATTAAAAGGGTCATATGATAAGGGTTTTGAAGTTATTCTATAAAAATTTGTAAGGTATTAAGAATCAGTTATTATAACTGAAAATGATCATCAAGGATTGGGAGAGTTTAAAATATGCAAACAAACATCCGTTAAAGGGGGCTTCTTTTGGCCGACAGTAGGGAGATGATAGGGGAGAATAAAATATTTTATGGTGTGGATTGTAATAGAGACAGAAAACAAATTATTTTGTTTTATTTTTCCTACATGTTCATTGTAAGAACAGAGATAAAATGATCCTAAGGTCATTTTGTTATGTGTTTGAAATAAAGAGGAATCAATATATATCAGATCCTAAGGTTTGAATATTTATTTCTTGGGTTGAAATTGGTCATGTAGCCATTTCTTCCTATTTTAAATGTAGCTCTGTATTATCATGTCATATGTATACGTCTGTAAATCAATCGGTTCACATACTCATACTTTGCAGAATAAGATATTTAATTCTTTTCATTTTCTCTGTTATGTGAAAGGTTTAATAAATGGTCTTGTGGATATTTGTTGGTCTTTCTATCCTTATTCAGTTTGTAAATCTCATAATCACATTTATCCCATAGTGATGGGTGAGTGTTAGCATAGCCTTCGTGTCTTCTGGTCAAAGAAATAATCTATTTTTTAATTCACTGTAAATATTTCTAGGAGGGAGTTGTACCTTGTAATTCAAAGCAGGGTTATCAATCTAATGATAACTCATCCAACTATTAGTTTAGTTTGTCTTCTTATTTTGGGCGTTTGAGGGTCATTTGTAGGTTGTTTCCAAAAAGACAAATATGTTTACAAACATATACAAGGTCTGATTTACCTCATTTGATTTGTCTTCTTTTGTCAGCTTACATCCGGTAGCCATAGGTGTTCCAACCAGCTTGGAATCTTCCATCTTGAATATATTCAGCACTTCCTTGATGTATTTGGATTGAGTGATATATATGCCTACATCTTGTTGAAGAATTTGTAGACCAAGAAAGAATTTGATCTCCCCAAACATAGACATTTCAAATTCTTTGCTCATTTCATTAGCAAAGGATTTGCATAACATTTTGTTTCCCCCAAAAATGATATTGTCAACAAATATTTTAGAAATCAAAATATTACCATCAGTATCTTCTTTTAAGTACAGATTAGTATTTTCACTTGTTCTTACAAATTCAATGCTAATGATATAATAGTGAAGTCTTTCATACCAGGTTCTAGGTTCTTGTTTCAATCCATACAAGGCTTTATGTAGTCTACATACCATGTTCCTCTTGTTTGGATTAACAAACCCTTCTAGTTGTTCAATGTATACCTCTTCTTCTAATATTCCATTTAGGAATGCAGATTTGACATCCATCTGGTATACCTTGAATCCTTTGAATGCAACATTAGAAAGTAAGATTATAAATCCTTCTAGCCTAGCAATGGGTGCAAAGGTTTCTACATAATCAATACCTTCTTCTTGTGCATACCCCTTGCATACTAACCTTGCTTTGTTTCTTGTGACTTCTCCATTCTCATTCAGCTTGTTTCTGAATATCCATTTGGTACCGATGACATTCTTGTCATCTGGTCTCGTTACTAGTGTCCATGTACTATTCTTCTCAATATGTTCTATTTATTCATTCATAGCACTGACCCATATTTCACTCTCAAGTGCAGTATTAACATATTTAGGCTCAAAATCACAAAGTAAACATCTAGTGTTTAGTGACTTACTTCTTGTTCTCATTCCAGCCTTCTTATCTCCTATGATCTGATTCTATGGATGATTTCTTCTGGCATACTTGGCAATTTTTGGTTCAGCTCTTTGTCCATCATTTTTATTATCTTCATGATCTTCATTCTGATCTTCATCACTCAGTACATAATCTTGAGTATTATCCTGATTTTTGGTAATTGCAGCCTAATACTCGGGTGCAATGTTCTGTTGCTCGGGTAGAGTGTTAGGTTCTTCAGTATAAAAAAACCTGTTGTAGTCCTCTGGTTCTCTTATGCTTTTCTTATCATTGTTTTCTATAAATTCATCTATATTGGGTGTGTAACCATACCAAAGCTCATAGGGTGTCTTCTTTGTGTCCTTCAATTATACTCTGTTCAATGTGTAGACAACAGTGCTGACAGGTTCCCTCCAAAAAGTTTGAGTGATGCTTTTCTCAATCATCAATGTTATTGCACAGTCAACAATTGATCTATTTCTCCTCTCAACAATTCCATTTTGTTGTGGTGTTCTCAGTGTAAAAACATGTCTTTTAATTCCATGCTCATTACAAAAATTAGTGAATTCATCTTAAATAAATTCCCCTCCTCTATCTGACCTTAATCATTTCAATTTCTTACCACTTTTTTTTTTCTACCATAGCCTTATACCTTTTAAACATCTTGGATGCTTCTTATTTTTCATTTAAGAAGTTGCAAGGAATAAAGCAAGATTACTTCAAAGGATAAATCAAAAGCATTCAAGTTGTTTAAATGGTATAAGGCTATGGTAGAAAAACAAAGTGGTAAGGAATTGAAATACTTAAGATCAGATAGAGGAGGGGAATTTTTATATGATGAATTCACTAACTATTGCAATGAGCGTGGAATTAAAAGATAGGTTTCTGCACCAATAACACCACAACAAAATGGAATTGCTGCAAGGAGAAACCGATCAATTGTTGATTATGCAAGAACATTGATGATTGAGAAAAGCATCACTCAAACTTTCTAGAGGGAAGCTATCAGTACTATTGTCTACACATTGAACAAAGTACAACTGAAGAAAGACACAAAGAAGACACCCTATGAGCTATGATATGGTTACACACCCAATGTAAGTTACTTCAGAATCTTTGGTAGTCAATGTTATATTTTGAAAGATGATAGAAATGGAAATCTTGACTCCAAAAGTGAAGAAGGTATCTTTCTAGGGTATTCCACCAAAATCAAGGCTTATAAGTGTCTTAACAAGTCCTCTAACAAGATCATTAAAAGTGCAAATATAAGAATAGATAAATTTGCAGAGAAGAATGATAAGGAAAGTAGAAAAGAACCAGAAGAATACAATAGGTTTGTTTACACTGAAGAACCTGACACTCTTCCTGAGCAACAATGTATCACTCCCAAGCAACAGAACATTGCACTCGAGCATCAGGCTGCAATTACCAAAATCAAGAAAACCCTCAAGATGATTTTCTGAGTGATGGAGATGAGAACTAAGGTCGAGATGATGATCTGAATGATGGACAAAGAGCTGAACCAAAACTTTCCAAGTATGTCAGAAGACATCATCTACAGAATTAGATCATAGGAGACAAGAAGGCTGGAATGAGAACAAGAAGTAAGTCACTAAACACTAGACATTTACTTTCTACTTTTGAGCCTAAATATGTTAATACTGCACTTGAAAATGAAGAATGGATCAGTGCTATGAATGAAGAAATAGAACATATTAAGAAGAAAAAGACATGGACACTAGTACCGAGACCAGATGAAAAGAATGTTATCGATACCAAATGGATATTCAAAAATGAGATGAATGAGAATGGAGAAGTCACAAGGAATAAAGAAAGATTAGTATGCAAGGGGTATGCGCAAGAAGAAGGTATTGATTATGGTGAAACCTTTGCACCCATTGCTAGAATAGAAGGAGTAAGAATCTTACTTGCTTATGTTGCATTCAAAGGATTTTTAGGTATACCAGATGGATGTCAAATCTGCATCCCTAAATGGAATACTGGAAGAAGAGGTATACATTGAACAACCAGAAGGGTTTGTTGATCCAGACAAGAGAAACATGGTATGTAGACTACACAAAGCCTTGTATGGATTAAAACAAGCAACTAGAGCCTAGTATGAAAGACTTCATTCATATCTGATAAGCATTGAATTTTTAAGAACAAGTGAAAACAACAATCTGTATTTAAAAGAAGATACTGATGGTAATATTCTGATTGCTGAAATATTCGTTGAGGATATCATATTTAGGGGAAATGAAATGTTATGTAAATCCTTTGCTAATGAAATGAACAAAGAGTTTGAAATGTCTATGTTTGAGGAGATCAAATTCTTTCTTGGTCTACAGATTTTTCAACAAGATGTAGGCATATATATCACTCAGTCCAAATACATCAAGGAAGTGCTAAAGATATTCAAGATGGAAGATTCCAAGCCAGTTGGAACACCTATGGAAACCATATGTAAGCTGACAAAGGAAGATAAGTCAAATGAGGTAAATCAGACCCTATATAGATCAATGATTGGAAAACTAATATATGTTGTTCATACCAGACTAGATATAGCACATGCAGTTGGAATAGTTGCAAGATTCTCTACTAATCCCAAAGAATCACATATGATTGCTATCAAAAGAATTTTGAGATATCTAAAGAACACCGAGGACTATGGCTTATGGTATAACAAAAAGGGCAAATTTCAGCTTCAATTCTATATAAATGTTGATTGGGCTGGAAATATAGATGACTGAAAGAGCACAACTGAAGGAGCATCCTTCATGGGTGACAGACTTGTCACATGGATTAGTAAGAAGAAAGGATGCATCTCACAGTCTACTGCAGAAGCAGAATATGTGGATGTTGCTGTAAATTTCTCCAATATTGCATGGATCAAATAGTCATTGTCAGGTATGAATATGAAGATTCTTGAACCAGTGATTATCTATTGTGATAATACCAGTGCAATAAACATATCAAAGAATCCAGTCATGCATGTTAAGACTAAGCATATTGATATCAAGTATCATTACTTAAGAGAACAACTGCAAGCAAAATAAGTGATACTAGAATATGTTCAATCCAAGGAACAATTAGCTGACATATTTACCAAGCCATTGCCAAAAGATACATGTGAGTACCTAAGACAGTGACTAGGGGTCCAACCGCTGTCTATCGATTAGTAAACTGACTAAGGAATTGCATCAGCCTATACACAAATAAGAAGATCATTCATGTTGATGCAAGCGAGAAAAATGGACTGCAAAGATACATCTGTAGACAACAAGCTACATATCTGCACCGAACACCAGAGATAATTTTGGCTAATACAGAGTTGTATTGCTGATGGATAGTGAAATTCAAGGAATATATTATAAAAAGGTGAAAGGATATAAATTTGGCATGATAAAAGTTTACTTTGGCATTGTTTACAAAGGGAGAGATTATATCATTATCCAAAAGGGAGAGAGATTCAAAGGGAGAGAAGTTCCTAAGAATTTAAAGGGAGAGAATATCCAAAATATCCAAAGGGAGAGATTACATATGAAATATCCATCAAAGGGAGATAAGTAACATGAGGGAGAGAATACATACTAAAGGAAAGATTGTTGTCAAAGGAAAGAAGAGATGATCAAGGAGAGGAACAGTTAAGGCAGAGCACATATTAGAAACAAAATCAGAAGGTAATACATCTACCTAGTAAAGGGATTGAAGATTGAAGAGGACACTCTGCAAGAAAGAAATCTAAGCTATATGAGCTTACTGAGAGCCAGACATTTGTATTGGTTATAGAACAAAAGATATGAGAGAGATTGATGAAATACAAACTTGATATATTTCATATTGTATTAGAAATAATATAGTGTGATAATGTAGTGTGTTTCCATCAATGCCAAAGGG
>MU223774.1:345131-364298 GCA_018584345.1 Thuja plicata | reverse complement strand
ATATTTCATATTGTATTAGAAATAATATAGTGTGATAATGTAGTGTGTTTCCATCAATGCCAAAGGGAGAGATTGATGAACCATAACTGATTGAATGTTTGAAGATGTTAAGTTGATCACTAAAATGCAGAAAGATAATGCAAGACATTAAATCAGGTAATGAATTGTATTTTTATTGATGTCAACTTGATATAATCTGATTGGTTATATACAATGTGTCAAAGAATTTAGAGAATTAGAAAGATAAAGGTTATGCTTTCAGTAATGCATAGAAGATCAACATTCACTAAGTAACCACAAACATCGACGGTAGTGCACCCTGACGGACAGAGAAACTCAAAAGTAAATTCACAGTGTTTCCCGAGAAAGAAACCCGACAAGAATTACCGATGAGCATAATCAAAAGCATTACTAACGAGCAGAACTTCACAGTGATGCTCGACGGATAGACACCTTCGACGGACAGACAACCCCGACGGAGATGCCCGAGGAGAATTGAAGTGTTGACCAAAGCTAACAAAGAGTTAAAACACCGAAAAGAACTAAAGTTTAGAAATGAAAAAAAGACTTAGCTGGCAAGAGATAAATAAGGAGTTAACTAGTTGTTAATATTATTTTCATTGAAAAGTTAAAGCCAGAGATAAGTGAAAGATTTAAAGCAGTTTTAATACAGTTGGCAAGAAGATATCTACAAGATAAAACAAGAGTAAAAGCTTTAAATCAAGATTGGCTAGAATTGTGGATCACACCAACAACAAGAAAGTCAAGAACTTAGAAATGGTGATATCATGTCTATAAAGAGACAATCTAATTCATTATGAATTAGAGGACTGAATAGAGAAGAAGGATGCTGGAAAGAAACTGATGAAGAAAAACTTCATACAGTCCTGATCAATCAAGCTAAAGAACAAAGCTATATTTTTACGGACACCGAGAAACAAAGAAGCACAATATCACCAAGCAGAAAGAAGTGGAGCAAAGGTATGGAAAAGATACATTGATCAAAAAGGTATTATGAGCTTACAATAGATCTGAAAATCTACAAGTATAGTTGTATATGTGAACATATGATTTACTATTTCAATTTAACCATTGGATCATAAAGTCTCTTAACTGAGTAGGACTTAACAATCATTTCTATATTGAGATACATCCCAAGGAGTATCAAAAAGTTTGATCATGAAGAATATAGCATGAGATGCTAGATACCATTTGAGAAACTACACTAGGTTTGGCCATAGAAGGTAGCATAGAGATGCCAGATATCAAGTGACAAACTATTCTATTTAAATCCTCTAACAAGGTCACACCTAACAGTGTGTTTGTAACCTTTAACAGGGTTGGCTCGTCATTGAGCTCACTTCAGAAGAGTAAAAATTTTGGGTTACCGATCCCAAGTGGTTTTTCCCTTAACATGGTTTCCATATTAAAAATCCATGCATCATTATGTTTATGAGTCATTACTTTAGTATTTTGCATTACACATAACTAATCTGGATTGATTTGTATACACTAAGCAATTTATTGTATTTCGGTAAATGAAAGACTGCTAATCGGTAAACAATAAGAATAAGGTTTAACAATGAACTCTGAGAAGTATTTATTTGTTAAGATTATTTGAAGGCATGCATCTTGTAGGACTGAAGATAACTAGAGGCTTAATATTGTGGTACTAATTTTTTGGGTTGATTGATTGGAATATTTTTGAGGCCACTGATTCACCACCCCCCCCNTCCCCCCCCCCCCCCCCCCCCCCCCTCTTAGTTATTCTAATAGGAAGGTTCAGTGAGAAGAAGATATTGCAGAGAAGAAGTTGTGCACATAGAGGAAGCATGTTGAAGATGTTTACTATGTCCACCCAAAACTACAAAAGGGTTTATGATGATTTGTATGGGTAACCAAGTTGTAGAAGGTGACTGGAAAACATGGTGGAAACTTGTGCCCATGTGAAGATGGAAAGAGGTTTGGTGTGATCAACAGAGTAAGAATTTCATGGAGATAACCTGGGATTGTGTTGGAGACATACTCAGGTCTGCAAGGCATAATCTTACGATCTCAAAGACTTGTTGACATTGTTCTTCAAGTGTGATAGAAAACGGCTGGAGAATCCAATGGTTGTGATAGATTTGAATGATTGAGTGTTTTTCATGATGCTATAGGATGTTCATGAAGTATGTGCTTCATGACTTGGCGATAAACATGGATCCAAATGATAAAATTGGTGGATATTTTAGTCAATGGTAATATTTTTATTATTTTTTAGGTTCTTGGCTAACTTAGTTGGTAAATCATGTTGTGCAAGTGCTAAATCATGATATCTGGGAGATTTATGATCCCGAGGTGGTAGTTATAGTTGGTGACCATGATTTAGCGGTCAGAGATAGATTTGAATTAAGAAATCTGGTGTGTTGATTGAAGAAATGGTGAATTAGGTTTTTGTTGACCTAATTCTTTATATAAAATGATAAATTAGGGAAAAATCAAAGTGTGGATTATGAATGTGGATGCTAGAGGTTTCTAGCGAAGGGAGAGCCTGATTCAGTGGGAATTAGAATTGTTTCAACAAGGGGTTGAATAGATATTTGCATTGTGCTACATTGGAGCTGTATCATACATGAGGTAGATGTCACTTACACAGTTCACAAAATTTGTATGGACCATTGTAGTGATCAGATTATAAGGCAACGAGCCTTCCTTAGGTTTTTAGCATGATAATTTTCATTTGGGAAGTGAACTCTAGGAAGTGAGCCTGAATGCATGTGCATTCCCCATATATTGTAATAAGGTTATATAATCAGCCCCACCATGGTTTATCCCCTAACAAGGTTTCCATTATAAAAATATTGTGTCAACTTGTGTGTATGTGTTTCTTGTTTGTATATGTGTGCAATTTTTATACTCTATTTATTTAGATCAGATTTAAGGGTACACAAGTTAGAGTTTTTTGATGTTCAAGGGTTTGAGGTTTAAGATTTTTGGTAACAACTAATTCATCCCCCCATCTTAGTGTTCTTTTCCATAATATTGACAATTGGTATCACAACTTTGGTCCCTTGAATGAATCCTAACAGCTTTAGGGAGATAATATATGAGAACTTACAAGAAGGACGGTCATTGGCTTGAAGGGAAAAACTACCCTATATGGAAAGGAAGGATGATTACTCATCTAAGGTGCATTGGAGAAGATTATTGGACCATCAAAAAGAACTCTTATACCCCTCCTACATATATATCTATGGCTATACAATATGAGAAGAAGCAGTTTGAGTACAACATCAGAGCAAAGGACGCATTCCTAAGTGCTCTATCTAATAAAAAGTACTTGCAAGATCCTAAATAATTTTGGAAGTGAAGTTGTGTCAGAATCAAAGAGAAAGAGAAATGTTTTCCATCTAAACAACAAAGGAATAAATTATCAGATCACTCAGATTGAACAAATAAAGACTAGATCATGCAAGTACAATCAATGAATCAGTCTCAACAAGGTACTACTCCAACAACATCCAAATCAAATGCAAAAGATCTCAAAAGAAAGTGTTGATAGAGTTGATGCTAGAGAAGAAGGTGTTAGACCTTAAGGAGAAAACACAACTGAGAGGGGGGGTGCATCAGTTGTGTCACAATATCATCAAACTTTAACCAAATTGTAAAATTAAAACTTAGATCTGAATGATAAATATGAAAGCAAGATCATAAAATAGTATCCAACACATAACATCAATATTTTGATGTGGAAACCATGTTATGGTAAAAACCACAGTGGAGATGGAACCCACAAGATGAATGCACTCTTTTAAAAAAACTATACCCTATTAGGAGTATTACAAAGGGGAATGCACATGCATTCAGGCACACTACCTAGAGCTCAATGCTCAAATATAACAAATATATCAATCCAAAGGAAGGCTCACTACCTTATATAAATCTTTGATCTCAAATCGTAGAGTAAATATTTCCCAAGCTCACAAACTGACAAATAGCATCTCTAATATGCCAAAACATTTCTAGTGAAGTACAAAAAATTTATTCCTTAATTGTAGATTCCACACATACTTCTTCTCTTCAACATCTCTCACACACATACACACTCTTTCTATACTCATGCTTTTGCACTTACAAATGATTACATATATATATACACATTACATCAAATTATATCAACTAGTTCAGCCAGGGACCTAATTACAAAATATTAATTCATTACCTCTCAATACTCAATGTTATCCATTGAATGTTAGCTAAGATACAGAAATGATCCATAACAATATCTCAAACATGCTCCAAATCTTTAGATCATGCCACAAACATTCACAACACGCTACATCACCAAGTCTGCCAAGAACTCATAAGAACATCAACTCATTACATGAGGAATCTTCAATTCCAATCACATAACCCAATGTGATCCACCAACATGAATAGGGCATGATCAAGAAACATTAGCACAAAACTTGAAATACGAAGACATCAACAAGAACCTCTCTATCATAGAATTGATTCACTTCTCTTCTCTGTTCATCAGGAACACTAATCAAAAACCACTAGCGTAAAATAAAATTATCTTTCCAACATCCAAATCATGAACCATTTGAGTTGAGGATACACATCCATGTCCTAAACTCACCACCAAGTTACCAACCAATAATATTGCATAACTGATCCACACCGATCCAAATATTGAAATATCGTCTGTCTGAACAACCAAAATACAAGTCTCTGATAAATCCATCATAAATATGAAAAATAAACATTCAAACCTCTAACACTTGAAAATAATCAAGTACAGACATCCCAGACCACAATTGTATGATCGCGGCATCAAATCTTCAATATAGTAGTCATACCACAAAAATCATCTCACTGAATAAACTAGGAACATTGTCTTCAATAGTAGGAATATCTTGACATAAATAACAAAACATTAATGCCAGTACATATATGCACAATCTGGAAAATATCTCAGCAATCTCCAACAAAAGGAGCAATGTAAGAATCACAAGTAAAGCCAATAATATCAAGGTATGAATAAATGAATCATTCAAAAGAAAGATACTTACTTGTTTAGTCAAGTAAAAGTCAGTATGATCTTTGTAAAGACAAATGAGATGAACAAAGTGTTGGTATATATTTTGAAGTGCAAAATTCTAGTGAGAATCATATTAAGAATAATACAAAAGGGCCAGTAGATGGAAATACAAAAAAAAATGAAAAATGGTCAGACAAGTGTGATAATTTCAATAATCTAAATAAGAAGGAGTCTGATGTTAAACAACTTAAAGAGAATGAAATCAAAAGGTCAGTTGAAGACAATTCAAATTTAGATCATCAGGATAAAATAAGAAAGTTATGGTAGAAAATATTTTCTTGGTTTCTAAGGTTGATGCAAGAGAAGTATGCAATACCTGTACGGATGATCAATGGGTTAGAGCCATGGAAGAAGAAATTAGAATTACAAATGAGTATTAGGAAAAGATGAAGGCATGTTCAGAAAAGCTTGAAGCACTGCTATTTAAAAGAAGGTCAATAGACAATGATGTTATTGGATTATAAAAGGGGGACTTCTCCAAATCCAATCAAAACAAGTTCAAATTAGAGAAGAATTAAAGGAAGAAGACCAAGAGGAAGGAATTGGAAAAGAAGTCTGAGAATCAAAGGTTCAAAGGTAAGAATCTTATCTATGATAATCTTGGACACAAAGATAGGGATTATAGAAAATGATATCTATATTTTGATTGTAGAAGGAATGTTCTGACACCTTTAAAAGGGATATGGTTAGATTTTTTTATGCAATAAAATTGGTCATATTACAAGACAATGTACAACTAAAAGGAAAGGAAAGAAAAAACAAAGAATTGTTCTACAAATTAGATGCAACTTATCTGAACTTACTACTGAAAATTGTAAAGGAAAGAATGTGAACAAAAATGACACAAAGGGAGAAAACAAGAACTTAATGAAGAATGGTTAGATCAAGAAGAAAGAACAATATATGAAAGATAAACATGAACAAATGAATGTGGAGAGAGAAGAAAAAGAAAAGGAGGAAAATAAACATAAGCAAAAAAGAAGGACAAGAAGAAAGAAGAACAAAGCTACAACAGACATAGGATCTGCTTCTGTAAGATCCAAAGGCAAGTAAAGAGGACATGCTCCTCCCACTCAAAACTAAGATGCAAAAGGATGCATTGGTCTTGAAAATCCACATGAAAATATCATTAAAGTTTGATTGATGTATGGAGGCTACTACTCAAGGGGAGTAGTAATCATGGTGACAAAGAGTTACCTAATCTAAAGGTGAGCATTTGAAGGAAGCTACAAGGAAGTGTAGAAATCAATAAGCTAAGTGTTTGATTGGTGTATGAATGTCTCAGAAGTGTGTATGTACAAGAAAAGAAGGATGAGTTTTTAAAGTTTAAACAACTAGTTGAATGTATTTGGTGAATCTGAGATATGTATGTACAAGAAATAAAGATGAGGTTGACAAGGCTACAGAAGTACATAAGGAAAAGGAACCTGATATTAGTATGAAAAAGAAAGTGTTAAAAGAATTGATGGTACACCTTTTTCATTGATGTCAAAGGGGGAGAGAAACAAATGTGAAAACATTAACAGGTATGAAGAGAAAGATAAGGAGTTGCAGAAGACAACTAAGACATAGAAGATATAAGAGGAGAAGCTAGGAAGGAAGCTGATCAGACAAGAAATGCAAGTTTATGTATACTTGCACATAAGAAAGAATATACTTACACAAAAGAAATAAGTGAGCCAAGATATGTGGTGTGTACCGAAGAGTATGTAAGTTGATTGGAACCAAGTCATGCATGTTCCCAGGGAGAGAAGAAGAAGTTATATTACAGAGTGAAAGATAATGAAGGACATTGTTGGTTGTACTGTTGATTATCTTTCTGAGTAAGACTGTTGGTTTATGATTGTATTACTTATTTTAAATCACATCACATGTTTCCATCAATTCCAAAAGGGGAGATTGTTGACATATTGGAAAATTTGAATGATGGTTGTGTTGGCATTGATGTCAACATAGTATGAGACTTGATCAGAGAAAGAAATCAAAAGAGTTACTTGCTTGATACTAACTTCACTATTGCAAGTTAGCCAGTGGAGTAGGATGTTGGAAGGTTTGGTGAGAAGTGGATATTGCAGAGAAGAAGTCGCACACATAGAGGAAGAATATTGAATATGAATACTATGTTCACCCAAAGTTAAAGAAGGTTTTATGATGATTTTTACAAGTAACCAAGTTGCAAAAGGTGATTGGCAGATAGGGTTACAAACTGTGCCAACAGGAAGACAGAAAGAGGTTCGGTGTGCTAAAAAAAGTAAGAATTTCATGGAACAAACCTAGGAGTGTGTTGGAGACATACTCAGGTATCTTTAACTCAGGGGGTTTGTACTTAAGAGGTACGCAAGGAATAATCTTATGATCTCAGAGACTTGTTGATAATGTTCTTCAAGTGTGATGGAAAAGGATTGGAAAATCCAATGGTTGTGATGGATTTGAAATATTGAGTGTTTTTCATGATGCTATAGGATGTTCATGAAGTATGTACTTGATGAATTGGCAATAAGCATGGATCCAAAGGATCAGATTGGTGGAGTTTTCATTCATTATTCATGTTCTTGGCCAACTTAGTTGGTAAATAGTGTTGCACAAGTGCTAAATCGTGAAACCTGGGAGATTTATGATCTTGAGGTGGTGGTTATAGGTGGTGGCCATGATTTAACGGTCAGAGAAGGATTTGAATCAAGAAATCTATGTGTTGATTGAAGAAATCATGAATTAGGTTTTTGTCGACCTTATAGTTCTTGATATAAATGATGAATTAGGGCAAATTCAAGGTGTCGATCATGAATGTGAATGCTAGAGGTTGCTAGCGAAGGGAGAGGCTGATTCAGTGGCAACCATAAGTGTTTGAACAAGGGGTTGAATAGAGATCAACATTGTGCTAGATTAGATTTGTATCAGACATGAGGTAGATGTTACTTACATAGTTCACAATTTTTTTATGAATCATTGTAGTGATAAGATTATAAGGTAGTGAGCCTTCCTCAGGGTTGTAGCCCGAGACTTTTCATTTGAGTAGTGAGATCTAGGCAGTGAGCCTGAATGCATTTGCATTCCCCATATATTGTAATAAGGTTTATACTTATAACAAGGTATTTTGTTATTGTGGGTAATCAACCCCACCATGGATTTCCCCTAACAAGGTTTCAACGATAAAAACATTTTCTCATTTGTATATGCATATGCATGTTTTATACTCTATTTATTTAGATCAGATTTAAGGGTACACAAGTTAGAGGGTTTTAAGGTTCAAGGTTTTGAGGTTTAAGGTTTTGGGTAACAACTAATTCACCCCCCCTCTTAGTTGTTCTTTGCCATAATATTGACATTAATTAAATAGTTCTTTAAATATTTAATTAATTAACCTTTATTCTTCTTACTAACATTCTTCATCTCGATTCATCATTAATTAATTGTTGCATCATTTAATCATTTTCCCTAAAATTAATTAAATAACTAATATTATTTAATTAATTGAACTTTAATTAAGTGATCATTATCAATTAATTAAATTTTCAATTTCCACTTTCTTACAATTTAAATAATTATTTCAAATTAGTTTAGCTAATTAATTCCTCTAATTAAATTAAATTAATTTAATTTCAATTTCTTCCTAACTTCAATTACAATTAATTCCCCTGATTAAATTAATTTAATTTCATCTCATTTCTAATTTCTATTTAATTTCATTTTTATCCAAAAATTCAAATTTTAATTAAATTTAATTCAAAAATGAAAAATCAAGATTTCAATTTGAATTAATTTCATTTTAAAATGAAAAAATGAAAAAAAAAACTTCAAATCTAGAATAAATCTCAAAAGTATATTTTAAATCCAAAATCTGATTTTATCTCAATTTTGCATTTTTGAAAAATAATTATCTTAATTAAATTAATTTCTATAAATTAATTTAATTTCATCTCATTTCTAACTTCTATTTTTAATTTTATTCTAATTTCATTTCCCTCCAAAATTTCATTTTTTTATTAAATTTAATTCAAAAAATAAAAAATCTAGATTCCAATTGAATTTAATTCATTTTAAAATTTAAAAATGCAAAAATCATTCTTGGAAAATGGAATAAAACCCAAATGCATTTAAAATCTAAAATTTGATTTTATCTCAATTTTGTATTTTTGGAAATTAATATCCTCAAAATCCTGAAAATCTTCTAATTTCTATCATCTCTTGTTTTTTTCCTAAATCAACTCACCGCTTTTGAGTTCAAAATGGAAATAAATCTCTTTCAACCAGGAAATTGCTCAAAACCAATCGGTCTCTAATTTTCTCAACCACTGATTCTGATTTTGTAAAATCAATCTCAATCGTCCATTCAGTCTTGGATATCTATATAGACCCACCTTCTTTCCCATTTGAGGGATCCAAATTTTTGAAGACATCTAATTTATGTAGATTTTTGTATTCTATCTTATTATCAAGCAATCATTTGGATCACAATTTCTCGAATATCTAAGTCAAGATTTTGTAGAAATGAACTCTGAGTGTCATTAATTCAAATTCCAACATAGTGCAGAGAGACGATAGAAGAAGAAAAGATAGATTAAGGATTTGTGTTTTGATTCTTTTCTTTTGATTTCTTTATACATGCTTGCATTCTATCATTCATAGGGTTAATGATTATTAGTTTGATTTCTTTGATTAGTTTGGTGGTACTAATCTATTTTCTTGAGACTTGTGCAGACTTCCCCTACGGCACAATGTTATAATACAACATCAAGTGGCCTTGAGAATTTCCCAAAGAAATCTGTACATGTTGCACACCCATCTAGGTCCTCCTAGGTGCAATATACATAATAAATAAAATATTACACTAATAAACATTATTATGAAAGGTATACAACACCCATTTTAACAACACAAACCACAAAACCTAGTCATGTCATCACATCCATTCCCATGACAAATTATCAAAACCACTCAATCATTACTACAAATAATAAATCTATAGAAAACACTTTCGAGACATGACCAGAAAAATACACTATTCTTGGAGAGCCAATCAAATATTTTTAAAGAAAATTGGTTCAATAAAATATCATCACATTGCTTGAAATATTTCATTATGAAACTCAAGTAAAACAAACACGGTGATAAGACAAATTTTTTTTAATATCATAAGACGAAAGGACATAAAAATTCTGATTGCTCAAAACTAAAAAATCCCATTGAGGACCTTATCAATATAGGTGATATTAATATTAAAAATAATCTAAATTCACCTAATGAGAAATTAGGCATAAGGTAAGACAATTTTTATAAGATTGATCAAAACAATCCATTTTGTCTAGTAATGGATCATTCCAAAACAATCACACCAACGATATATCTACCTCACATGATTCCATAATACTTTATTTAGAAGAAATTGGCCCAAAAGTATCCTTTGTATCTCTCATCATGTCTTCATCTCCTAAAGTGCCACAACAACCATCCACACCATCTCCATAAAAATATACATCCGAGGTGACACATTTCAAGTTTACCCCCAAGGGCAATCCACAACAAAAATACAAGGCAATACATTTTTTTATACAAATCCCTTGTTTGATTTAGAAATCATAGATCTAATTTCACCATATGATACATTCCTAATCAAATCTAGTACAAAGAAAACCATTCAAAATCAACTCCGATCGTGCTAAAATATGGGCTCCATCCAAGAATCTCCAATACATACCTTTTTTCTAGAGGATAATCCAAAGAATGAAGAAACAAGTCCTTAAACAAATAAAGATCAAGATACAAATAGTCCCCTATCCCATCCATTTTTTTATAGAGATCCCATCTCCTTATAATTTCATGATGATCCCACCATACCTTTTCATTTTATCCAAGATGGTCCCCTTCCCCATAAAGAGAGAAAATTATCCTACCATCTCTCATTTGTAATCCACCTACTAAGAAATATGATGACATCCCTTTCATACCATCCAATAATCTCATTCAAAATCAAGAGAAAACCACCCTTTACACTCCATCCAATACTCCTAGTCCATGTCAAGATCAAAGTATCCCTTCATCCCCATCTCATAATCCTCCATATCCACCTCAAGATCCTTTGATCAAGCATAATACTTTCCATTATCCTAATCCACCTCCAGATCCCATCACCCCTATCCAATCTATTCACTAACCCCTTAAATATCAAATTGGTTCTTCCATTTTTATCAAATTTAAATTTTTTCATTAACTTATCATTCTCTCCATGCCTATCCACTATAAAATGGACTTACATCTTGTATTAAAAGTAATTAGCATCCCAGTAATAGAAATATTTTTCAAAGCATGAATTATCAAAGAAAAGGATTAGGCTTCCGTGAACAAGGTATAATAAAAACCTTTCATATCAAAGTGAATTCTACTTATCATGGTATTGGCTACATAGCTAACTCTCAATATGTCAGTATCCCTGCTAAATTTTTCATCCCTCCATCAAAATCCAAACTTTAACATTCTGCATCATCCAAATCTATTTTGGGTCCTTATATACCAAAACCAAATCCTTCTTCCTTCCACCATCTTATGTACTTATATCCCTCCACCAAAAATTACAATGGAAAGAAAAATAAAAACTCATGTGGATTTCTAGGTTTCTTATAGAAGGGCTGCATTCTAAATAAAAATCAAATTGGTATCTAAAGTTGCTATTACAAAGGCTTCCTTCATTCCTCCATAAAAAAATATCCCATGTTTCAAATCTATTTTGGGTCCCTATGTCAAAAAATCCACTATCTTAGATACTCAATAATCTCTTTCATCCATTTTGAACCCATACGTCCCAAAATCCACAACCACTTCTCTATCAAAATCTCAAAATCCAAACCCTGAATTTCCTCCATCAGTCCACCACCCCTCAATATGTGTTCCAATGTTGATCTTGAAGACATTTCCATTCTCCCATAGAAAAATTTTCCAACACCTCATCCATTATCCAACACCTATTTTCCATCCTTCCATCCCTCCTATCTAATCCTTTGCATAAATCCTTACCCCATTCCATCTTATCATCTGTTACATCTCCCTTTATCATCACCATACCAACATATTTAAGCATACCTTAAATAGTCATGGTCCATTGTAGTACATATTAACAGGGCATCCAAATAATAATATTCTTGAGTCCTTCATCTCCTATCATGCATCCCTGTTGTTCCAAAAAGTCCAAAAAGTGGAAAAAAGGGTAAAGAAAAAAAATCCATCCAATGGCTAAAACCACTTCTTGTTACGCCTTGGGAAAGTACCATGATGAAAATATGGAAACTTAGGTGTCATATTTAATTTATTGTCCTATTGCACTCTACAATTAGGAAAAAATTTCATACATTCTATCTTACCTACCACATCCTCCACTATCCCTCATCTGTTATCCATTGCCTAACCTACATTCACTCTAAGTGCCATACAAATTACCGCTTACAAATGTATTACAAACAAAAGTGATAATAAATATCCCAAAATTATTTTTCCAATACACTCGAAGTAACTTAGGACATTTTCCCAAGATGTTGGAACCATTTCATAAAATTTACAAAATAGATGACACCTTAATGCTAACATGCACTACCTCCTTTACTATGTTTATCCTACAACACAAGTATTAGAAAATATGACAAAGATTCAAATAGAAGAAGAATTATATTGCACAAGTTAATGCATGCTTCTTATTTTCACTCAATACATATTACATATTTATAGGGTTTATCATATCCTATTTTTTAGGAAACAATATTTTCCTAAATAGACTGAGTTTTTTAACAACTCAATATAAACACATACATACCACTATTATAATAACATCTTTAACAAACTCTAAAAACCTAACAATAATTATTATATGAATTCTAATATTCCTCGCCTATGTGAACACTAATTCCTAACCCCACCCCCTCCACCCCTAGTGTGAACATGAGGAGAAAATTCATCACAATATTTGATGACCACACATGGTAGCTCACCAAATACTATAATATAAGAGTAGGGACATATACATCTAATCATGTCAAGCAATAGTATAACTAGCCTCACTATGCTTAGTTTACTTTCATCCAAGGATGGGGAAAACACGTATACCCATGGATTCAAGAATAAGGACTAACACATCTATCCAAGGTCTTACAAAAAATTTAGATAGGAAAAAACACATCTATTCAAAAACAAGGTCATGGATAGGGACATACACATTAGCTCATAACAATTATGGTTTGAGAAAAACACATCTAATCATAATCACCAAATCCTATGACTGGGGACAAACACTTCCAATCACTTATACCAGAACTCATGAATGGGGACAAATACATCCATTTGCAAACAACCAACAATCGTAATTAGGGAGATACACATCCAAACATAATTATAAAGCTTGAGAATGAAGTCCTCGTTGCGTATGTAGCCACCATTATAGATCATTGTCACTCTGATTTCAAATGGTATGAGATAGTTTCTGCTGCCACCTAGAAACCGATCTTGGCTTTAGTCATTTTGGCACAAATTGTTTTTCCACTAAAAACATTTTTGCAACCCCATCGCTAGTGACTAATGAGGGGTTGTTGAATTTCGTCCAACCTCTAGTGCCTCCATCCTCTAGTTGATTTTCTACCGTCTTAGTAAATTTGATTATTGAGGCTCATTTCATTAGTTTTGAGGAAAGAATATGTCTTCCCTCCCTCAATGTGAACTTCTTATAAGGAGTGTTGTGTACCATCAATCATGCACTAAAATTTAAATAATTTGTATATATAATTAACATTCTTTGAATTTTTGACATACATTATTTTGATGGCGCAACTATTAATGACTAATAAACTGTCTAAAATGAAAAAAAAACCCTATTTAAAACAAGATGATATAATTTAACCCTCAAAATTAACTAAGTAAAGTAAAAGTATTAAATGGCTTGGTTTGAACACTAAGAAATGTTCCTTATACCTCTAATAACAATAGCCACAACAATTTATAGCCTATAATGTTTCTCTACATCGAAAACCACAGTGCCCTCATGAATAAATCTTAAAGGAAGCAATCAAATTAGTCTTCTTACTATAGTGAATAATTTAGCCAAGTCTACACAAGTTGTCAATGATGTGGAACACAATAACATACAAGAGTTTATTTTTTTCTGTTTTTCAAAGCAATTCACTCTTATCTATTTGGAACTTTAAAAAATGTGATTATCTAACTTTGTTTATTTTCACATAGTTCACAAATGGCCACTAACCCATTTCCCTTAGAAATATGGGCTCATCATTCAACACCACTTTTATATAGTCACCAATAAATTACATGCCTAGCTGCACTTTATATACTTCAGCCTTCTTTAGTGTTGTGGAAGGGTAGTTAATCGATGAGAAGCACAGATGAATAATACTAGTCTATGATCAAAATTATTAAACAACACACACTAATGATTGACTTATAGGCTAAAGTGTTAAATAGTCAAAGTTGACTAACATTTTCTAGGCTTAATTTATTCCTTACTGTGTGTTGATATATGACATCCAATGCAGATTTCACTCACATAATATGATGTCAATATCCATAGATTACAAGCTCACTCAACATCTAGATTTCAAGCAATATGAGAGGCAGCCCGATCTAGTCCAACACTCATGCAAACGAGGAAAAATAACACCATCGAGTCCAAAGTTAGACACAAGTTGATGAATACATAGAACCTACAAATTGAACCTGTGTATGTTTAAAACCTACCTATTGGGATCGCGCTAAAACAAGTGCACCCAAGCCTTGTTGATTTTCTCTTAGAGAGGAATGTGGGTGTGCTCTCCCAACATAATAAATCTAAATCCCACTGTGATTAAGAGATGGCTTAAAAATGCAAGTTAATGGATATGATTAAGAGCTCAAGAACAAGTATGAAGAACTTGTCTCAAGCTTTCATCAAGATAATGATGCAAATGCAAAGATATAAACTAGAATGTTATGCATGAGATTGAAAAAAATAACTAGATTCATTCCACTATGCCTAAGATGTGATATCTAGATTCAAACCTGAACTAAAAACATGAAAATGAACTAAAATGCTAAAATGATTAAAGAGTTCTATAGCTAAACTAGCATGATAACAATGCAAAAATAAGAGATGAGTTGATCTTGGCAAGAGCCTCTATTTATAGAGTTTTGGAGGGAAGGGAAGGGCTTGGATGATGTGGAGCACATGTGGCATCCACCTAGATGCCACATAGAGGACACAAGGGAAAGAGGAGAAATCATGCAAAAGTCAACACAAACCTTTAAGGTTTGATTGGCTCAAAATTTTCTCACACATTTGTGAGAAACTCTTGGGGAATGGAGTGGGGGACAAAAGAGTGGCTACATTAAAGGAAGTTGGTGGCTTCCCTTTTTAAGGAGTTGCTAGCTTTATTGAGAAGGATAGGTAGGGTAGGGTAGGAATAGAGTAGGTTTCTAGGTAGGATTAATAGGTCTTTAGGTTAGGCTTAGATTAAATTTGAATTTAATCTTAGCTTAGAAGAATATTAGAAATGTGGAGGAATATATAAATTTAGAATTTATTTAAGGGAATTTATGGAGGTCATGTATTAAGTAAATTTCAATACATTAGAGGAATATAGTATCTAAAATAAATTTAAATTCCATAAAGAATGAACTATATTTAATTAAATAAATTAGAGGAGCATAACAAATATAGTTAATTAATTAAAATCAAATATAATGTTACAGGAATATTAATTAAATTATTATTAGGGAAATTTTAGACGTCTACATTTTGCCCCTCTTTGATGTGGCATCGAAAGTGGTGTCGTATCAAAGAAAAGAAAATAAGATGCCCCAAAAAAATCAGGAAGACCTAGGGCAACGATAGTGAATGAGTGTGCCCCCTCGAGAAAATAATAGAAAAATTATTTTTTGTAAAATTTTCTTGAAAAGATGGAAAGAGGGAGAAAGACAAATTGCATGGTCTGTCCAGAAAGAACAGGGCTAAAAATAGGGACCAGAATGAAAACAACAGGGACCGAGAAGAAAAACGGGACCCAAGGGGCCTATAAATAGTCCACCGGGGCCCAAGGAGAAGTCATTTTCCTCATGGAGAGATAAAAGACAAAGGAGAAGAGAAGAAATGGCAGAAGTGTTAGAAAAACTGAGAGGTGGGGGGGGTGAATCAGTGTTTATCTACTTATTATATTTCAGGCAATTAAACATAAAACAAATATGCATTCAAGAATCTTAACACAAGAACACATAACACATGATTTGATTACGGAGAACCTTGATCAGAGGAAAACTCTGGTGGGGATTAGTACCCACAAAATATTGTACTAGGTATAATGAACCTATTAAAGTTCCTTTGCCCTGTTAGAAGCAGTCTTTACAAATTGAGTACAATGACTTGGTTAAAGGTCTGACCCTGTTAGGAGTCTTTTACAATAACCCTGTTAGGGGTGTATGGCTCACTGCCTAGGCTCACTGCCCAAATAATATGAAGGCTACAACCCTCTGAATGTTGATATGCACTATATCAAAAATGAACTGTTGTAGTGACACTGTTGTTTGATCAGTTCCGTGTATGTGTGGATGCTCTTACTTCTTCAAGGAGCTATATCATCTTCTGACTTCATTATAGTGTCCCTTTGTAACTTCTTCTTTCACAATTATTGACACTTGTAACATACCTTTACATTACATACTTATATATTCAAATCCAAATAGGCGCGACCCAAAACAAATCATTAGTCAGCCCTAAAAAAAAAATACATAACACTTCCAAAAAATTTGGCCCAAGTGTGTTTACTATAACATTAATTACATTATTACAAACTTATAACTAAAGGCGCTTAGCCATTACATTATAAAATCATACACCCTGATCAGAACTATAGTCGGCTTCCATGCTCTGTTTCCTGGACTGTAGGTCTACTAATCTATTTGTAACTTTTTCGTACTGATGTTTTGTACTCTGTGCATTTGGATCTAGCATGTATATACACCATAGAGTATATACCTAAGCACGCATGTTCTGGTGTGATCTCTAACACGTGCGCTGATGTGCTGATCTCTGTATCTCTCTGTCTGTCCTATTTTCTATACTTAGTCATTTTATCTTCTAAGTTATTTTTGACAGAAACTTGTTAGAGTATTATTACTCTTTTAGCTTATGCTTTCTCTTAGGTGCATCATTAATTAGTTATTAACTAATAATGCGCAACCTAGCTTTTAGTTTTTAGGGTTTGTTCACCTTTATAAGGTCAAACTTTGTATTTTTCTTTCATTAATTCAATTAAGATTTTTGTTCTCACTTTCTGAGCAACTTCTGAGTTCTGCTTTTTCGTTTTCGTACTTCATCTTTGTATTAGGTCATTTGCATGCAGGTGTATTCAGGTTCTGTGAATCTAATCTTTCATCAGATTCTACATTTTTTTTTTTTTTCTCAATGCAAGTGAATGAGTCAGGTGCCAAGGAGGTGAACTCTGCATCTATCTGGAGAATTCTGAACTGATCCATGGTGCCAAACAAAGTGGAGAACTTGTCCCACATATCCCTGGGTGTAGTCAGACCATCCAGGTGGAACAATAACCCATCTGAAACATTCATGGCAATGAGGCCCATTGCCTCATCCATCCTGTTCCTGTGCATAAGTGCCTCATAAGGCCTCTGAAGAACTGGCTGAACTGCATCCATACAGGACCATAAACCTTGTGACATGAGGAGTCTGGTCATGTGTGGCTTCCATGTGTGATAGTTATGGGGTGTCAGACGGGCCATAGAGGGGTCCGACATTGAGAGAAGAGAAGACGGAAGTAGAAGGGTCTATTTCTGAAAGTAAATTATAGAAAGTAAAATTCACCCCCCCATAATGTATATATTCTATCCCCTGAGCACCACAAATAATCAGATACTGAAAGTACACAAAAAACGAGGAGAAAACCTGAGTTCCAGAAGCCGAACAGGAGTAGAAAGGAATGTGTGACTTTGACTGAGAGAAACAGCAACCAAATGGAAAAAACAGGAAATGAGACCTATACCACTGCGTCCGTCTCGGAAACACCTTTCTGGCGATATTTCATTTTCCAAAAAATGAGCTCGTATGCTCAAGTTATGAGCAAAAAACCAACTGCCCCTCAAAATGCACCCTCACTGAAAAAACACAGTCACTAGCTTAAAGTTGACGCCCGTTTGGCCGTCTCTGGTCGTCGGCGGCACGGCGGTGGCGAGTTGGTGGCGCCACCAGAGGAGGCGGAGCGCGGGCGGCGGGAGGGCCGGGCGCGGGCGGCTCTCGGGCTGAGAGGAGGCGGTGGCCGAGCGTGGCGGTGCAGTGGCGGAGAAGCGGTGGCGCGCTGGCCAAACCGCTGGAGGCGGCATTTTTGTGGTGGCCGGCGGGCTGAGAGCCCTGTGTAGAGCGGAGCCCGGGTGGCTGCGCGGCGGTGCCCGGGTTGCGCGTTTTAATAACCAAGCACTGCGGTTTTTAAATGATAAAAATCATTTAAAAATTGATTTTTTTTTTAAAATTTTTTTGAAGAATGCCTTGATTTTCGAGCCGTACGGCCCTAGTAGGGCAAAAAATTTTCCCTGGGGTCACGGAGGCCAAAAGAGGTCGAATTTTATGTGATTTCGACTCTCCCGGGCCTTCTGGATGCAATGGCAGAGTCC
The DNA here is from genome assembly GCA_018584345.1 of Thuja plicata. NCBI lineage: Eukaryota > Viridiplantae > Streptophyta > Pinopsida > Cupressales > Cupressaceae > Thuja > Thuja plicata. Next base: position 345,571 of record MU223774.1, on the reverse strand, counting down.
GATTCTACTCAATCTGCTCCAGACAATCGTGCCTCCTCCAAAGTGATAGAAAAACCCTAGAGAAGCTGCAAATAACGCCTTCGAATCGTGGCTTCAAAAATCTTTGATCAGGCAGCAACAGGGCGGCTCTGATACCATGTAGAATCTGATGAAAGATCAGATTCACAAAACCTGAATACACCTGCATGCAAATGACCTAATACAAAGATGAAGTACGAAAAAAAAAAAGCAGAACTCAGAAGTTGCTCAGAAAGTGAGAGCAAAAATCTTAACTGAATTAATGAAAGACAAATACAAAGTTTGACCTTATAAAGGTGAACAAACCCTAAAAACTAAAAGCTAGGTTGTGCATTATTAATTAATAACTAATTAATGATGCACCTAAGAGAAAGCATAAGCTAAAAGAGTAATAATACTCTAACACCCCCCCTTAAGCTGAA
>MU223774.1:326218-342477 GCA_018584345.1 Thuja plicata | reverse complement strand
GCTCAACAGCCTCCATGCATGTGCAATCTATCTCTACCATAAAGCATATTGTATCCCTGTATTTTTCAACTATCTTCTCAGATAGTCTGAACCTGCTCTGCATTTTGACCCTGAATATCTTTATGTCTATATCCATTTTATCTCTTGCACTGCTTTCTACTGTGGCTTTAAGAGATATCTGAGTCATTGTAGGTTTTCTTTTGTCTAGATAAAGGTCTGCAACCTTTCCAACTATATGGTGGTATAAATAGATGATCAGAGATCCAAACCTGAATTTTTTGCTTCTGTCATGCTTGATGATTCTGATATTGTCAATCAATTGACCACACAAGTTCTCACATAGGTTGTATTGTGTGTTTTCCTTCACTATTCTGATAGATGCAAGAACTGTTGCAGCAGAGACACTATTCAACCTGCTTGCATGGTGAAACTTGTATCCAAGTATCATAGTCATGATTTTAATGTCATCTTCCTTGATAGGGTCAATTGTCATTCTGCGCCTATCACTCCTAAACAAACAAACTTTCTCAATTTGTTTCTTGACATCCTTGCCAGTGGGAAGCATAGGTCCAGTCATTGGAAGTTTATTTAACTAATGGATTAGTTCAGTAGTGATTCAAACTGGGACATCTCCAATCCAAAAAAGATCATCATGAATTCTGCTTAACAGAATTTTCACCCATTCTGGTTCTTCAAACTCATGCGCATTCGAATACTTGACAATAGGGTTATCTTGTAAGTGTGTGAACTCATCTTTGAATGTGAAGTCTTTATTTATCATTGATGCCATGTGAGAAGCTATATTATCATCTCCTAATGATTCCTTTTTACAGTAAATGTATGCGCGGATATCTTCCACGTGAACAACACCAAGCAGGGTTTTGGAGAAAGCCGCTTCCACATCATCCAGTATGGATTTGAATGGATGCTTCTTAAATATAAAAGTCTTCCTCTCTGCTACATCAAACACAAGTGGGGTCACCATACTTACTTGTTGTTTGCTTATGTAGGGTTTCCATGAAATTCTGAAATGGCGCGATGGCTTAGGGCTCCGCTTCAAACTGATTATCCATTCGTTCCAACTGCCAAACTATTATGCCTTCATGCTTTAATGTCTTAGTGCTCTAATGCTCTTCAATTTATGTGCTCTCGATTGTAATTGTGAAAATGATCGACTACAAACTTCTTTTTATACGATCTGTCGCATTTAATGCTTGCAACTATACATAGAGATTTTCAAACTTTGATCCCGATGCAATTTAGATATTGTGTGAATGCATATATCTGTAATATGAGCTTTTAACCATGAATCCAAAGGTGCATACTCAGATGTGAGTACACCAACTGCGCAGGGGTTCTGAGCTAGAATAGCTCCCCCTAAGACCAAGAAGGTCTATTCAGGCAGAAGTAGAGGGTGCATCCACTGAGGATGCATCAACTACATTGTCAACATTTTTTTCCTTCTTAACTTCAACCCATATTTTTCTTGAATCTTCATTTCTTTGAAAAAATTGACTTCTCCTTTCTCTTCAAATAGAGACTTTTTGGGATCCTCTTGTTTCTGAGTTTTGGATCTACAAAACCTTGTGATATGTCCAGCCTTTCCACATGTGTGACAAATGATAGGAGGTCTAATGTTCTTTCTCATCATGTTGCATTGCTTTGCTGTGTGTCCATTGTAGTTGCATATCTAACATGTAATGTTCTATAAATTTCCTGAGAGTTGATTTCTTTGATTGTTTTGATTCATACTTTTTTGATTCTGTTGATGTGGATTCTTATGACTTGTTCTGCAATGTACAGCCCTGTGACCAAACTTGTTACAAGAGTAACAATAACCTTGAAAAGGTCTTACCTCTTTGCAATCTCTTTCCAAATGCCCATGTTTATTGCATGCATAACAGGTTTTGTCAACTTGCTTGATTTCTCTTTTAGGTGGTTCAGATATAACCTCTGTAGTATCTTCAACTTTCTTAGCTTCTGAAGATGCTTCAAGTGTTTTTTCTTTCTCTTGTAATGATTTGATTTCATCTTGTGTTGTACTGAATCCAAGACCAGTAGTGTTCCCTTTTTTCCTTTGCGCATTGAGCTGGGATTGAATCAAATCAGAACTTGTGTGAAGTTTATCAATCTTGTCTTTTGCTTCTGTTAATTCAGATTCCAACTTATTTTTTATGTTTTCCAATTCCAAGACTTTCATGTTTGCCTATAGAAGTTCCTCTTCCAGTTGATTGCTTTCTTTAATCTTGTCTTCAATGGTGTTCTATCTATCTATAAGTTGTTCCTCCAAATCTTCAAGTTTATCTTTTAGAGATTTGTTCTCTTCATTAAGCTTTTTGACTATTTGTCCTAGATCACTTGTAGAAAAATCTTTCAGATCTTTTCTTAGTATTTTAATAAGTATTTGAGAGCCATCATTTTTCAATCTCAATTCTTCATTTTCCTTCTCAGATCTGTCAAGATCTTCAAGAGCTTCTTCAAGATTCTTTTTCAAATGTTTTGCTTTGGCTGAGTCCATGATCTCCTCAAGTGGTTAAACTTTCTTTTAGAGGACCAGATCTCTGATACCAATTGTTAGAAACACTGAGAGGGGGGGGTGTGAATCAGTGTTTATCTACTTATTATATTTCAACCAATTAAACATAAAACAAATATGCATTCAAGAATCTTAACACAAGAACACATAACACATGATTTGATTACGGAGAACCTTGATCAAAGGAAAAATCCGGTGGGGATTAGTACCCACAAAATACTGTACTAGGTATAATGAACCTATTAAAGTTCCTTTGCCCTGTTAGAAGCAGTCTTTACAAATTGATTACAATGACCTGGTTAAAGGTCTGACCTTGTCAGGAGTCTTTTACAATAACCTTGTTACGGGTGTATGGCTCACTGCACATATAATATGAAGGCTACAACCCTCTGAATGTTGATATGCACTATATCAAAAATAAACTGTTGTAGTGACACTGTTGTCTGATTAGTTTTGTGTATGTGTGGATGCTCTTACTTCTTCAAGTAGCTATATCATCTTTTGACTTCATTATATTGTCCCTTTGTAACTTCTTTCACAATTATCGACACTTGTAACATACCTTTACACTACATACTTATATCTTCAAATCCGAATAGGTGCGACCCAAAACAAATCATTAGTCGGCCCTAAAACAAAAATACATAACACTTCCAAACAAGTTGGCCCAAGCGTGTTTACTATAGCATTAATTACGTTGTTAAAAACTTATAACTAAAGGTGCTTAGCCATTACATTATAAAATCATACACGCTGATAAGAACTGTAGTCGGCTTCCATGCTCTGTTTCTTGGACTGTAGGTCTACTAATCTGTTTGTAACTTTTTTGTACTGATGTTTCGTACTCTGCACATTTGGATCTAGCATGTATATACAACATAGAGTATATACCTAAGCACACATGTTTTGGTATGATCTCTAACACGTGCACTGATGTGTTGATCTCTATATCTCTTTGTTTGTCCTATTTTCTGTACTTAATCATTTTATCTTCTAAGTTATATTTGACAGAAACTTAGTATGACTTTGTTGCCATGATTGACAACACAAAATAACTCATGCTTCCTTAGGAAGTCAACTTGCCAACAAGAAGTTCGAGAGTGCACACAGCTTGGAGAGCGGATTAGGGTGTACTAGCGACCCGCGAACACAGGACTACCGGTGAGTAGTCGAAGGCCTCCTTGTGCTTTACATATTTAATTCTTAGTAGAGCATTTATGATGCCCTTAAGGTGCCAAAAACTGGCTTGCAATGGAGACGGTGATCTCTAGACCGTCATCTGTGCAGACGGTGATCGACAGATCACCATATTCACAGACGAATGATCTGTGATTACCAGCTGCGTAGACAGAGATTGCGAGATTGTCATCTGTGAGGGAAGAGATGAAGGGGGAAGTCATGCAGAGATGGTGAAGTAATTCACCGTCTGCATTGGTGGAAAGATGATGACCTAAACTATCTTCTCCATAGATCGGTGGCAACGGTGATCCTTCGGTTGGGCGGGTGAATCGGCGTCTCCGTCGATTGACCTAGAACGAGACAAAAAGGGAAAAATAGAGTGGAAAGAGCTTAGGGGGGATTTTTTTGATGCCCTGGACATATGAAGAAAAGTAACTGACATTGGTATTTGTGGCTGCAGGTGAACACGATAGCATTTCGTTCTAGGGAGTGCTACCCATCGACGATTGCATTATCGTAGGAGCTAACGATGGAGGAATGGGGACAGGTCACACTGTGTGGCCTAGAGCATGTTCACCAATGGCCCCATCTCAGAGCGCATAATACACTGATGTTAGCTTTGATTGAGAGGTTGCATAGTACCACTTTTAATTTTCACTTCCCAATGGGGGAGGCGACTATTACTCTGCACGATGTGTGGAGGATATACAAAGTGCCAATTCAAGGGCTTATACTCAAGTATTGCTTTGACGGGTCTACGCCACACATGGAGATGGCATTTGGTCAACCATTCACAGATATCTTGACAACATGATAGTGGATGTCTTAGGCGGGGGGTATGGCGGCGAGGCCACAATTGTGGCGGGTAGCCTTATACTTGGTCGGCTTTATAGGGGGGCATGATGTCAGATCATGTTGGACATGAGTTTCCAATTGGGTGGGCATGGGTCTTCAGCAACATGCTAGAGGAGGATGGGACACAATATTACTTGGGATACACCATCCTTGGATAGTTGTATTATGATTTGCATATGTGTGCCTACCGCAAGGGTAGGGCACAAGGGGTAGGGGTCACACTATTACTAGTGTGGGCATGGGAGCATATTCCTATCATCCGCCCCATTAGGACATAGGAGACCAGGGAGGCATATGATCCTTTTACATGTAGATATAGACCTCTGATCAGGTATGAGTTGACAGACTCGATAGGATACTGGCGGTAGACACTAGACAAGATGGACAAGATAGAGTGGGCACCATATGCAAGGTGTAAGGCACAGGGTCGTCAGGACCCACATCAGCAGGGATATGCAGAGGATGGATTCTATGATGGGTATTATCTGAGGTTTACTCAGACAGACTGCTGGCTGATAGGGCACACCTCTCATATGATATGTAGGTATATGCCTTCGAGGGTGTGCTGACAGATGGGTCAGATATAGGATACATTACTAGATGGGTTCCCTCATCCACTGGTGATGCGAGAGGTGGGGAGCATCTGGGGGATTGGAGTATATTTGTAGGGGGCTAGGGGATCCTGGATGGAAATGATAGAGGTTTCATGGATTAGGGCTTAGGAGACTATACAAGATGCAAGAGTAGTTCCTGCGTATGCACAGTGATGGGAGGCACATAGGTCAATCAAATTGACCATTCCTGGTGTAGTGTAGGTGGATGAACATCCGACCAGAGGAGAGGAGGATGGTGGGAAAGATGGAGATGAGGGAGATGGAGGGGATGATGGATATGGAGGGCATGGGGGGAGGAGTGTCCGACTGAGAGTATCCATCACAAGGTGATGGGGACAGGTTGATATACCTGTAAGGAGATAACCACTAGTGATCCCAAATATATAGGTACAGGGATAGGGATAGGGGCCGCAGGGGCCACCACCAGGATACATAGCTTAGGAGGTTCATGACACAGTAGTGGCAGAGTGGAACAACCTACAGACAGATCTCTAGAGGGTACAGGGGATTTTAGCCACAACATAGGCAATAAAGAGCAGCATACAGGCAGAGCTGGCATAGGTAAAGAGACTGTTGGCCACCTCTCAGGCCATGGAGAGTAGTCTATAGATGGAGCTAGCCCAAGTATAGGGGGCATTGGTGACAAAGACAACACATGGAGATGGGGTAGAGAGGGCACTAGACCTTCTACAAGCACGGGTGGATAGCGAAGAGTTTTCTATAGGGGGGCAGGATGAGGAGGCCTTGGGAGCAGAGATGGCTTCCATGAATGAGAAGATAGATGCTCTTACTGCATAGAGGGATGTTTCTTAGAGATGAGAAGAGACTTATAGGGTGGAGTGGGACATATCCCACCAGGTAGCCACAGCTAGGGGTGTTGGTCAGCTGTTAGCATATGCCTTTGCAGCGCACAGAGAGGCATGCATGAGAGGTCAAGATACCACATATTATATGGGCCTATATTTTGCAGCAGTGCTAGAGGGTCAGTGTCAACCAGCCTATACAGAGAGATCCATATCACAGAGTATAGGCCAGGATTCACAGATGTCAGTCTGATTACCACCTCGGCCATCTAGATTGGGAGGGGGTGTGGGACCATCACAACCACCCTTGTGATTTGTTGGATTATTCAGATACAAAGTTTTGTAATTTTTGAGATGTAAACACATATGATGTATAGGATGGACATTTTTTGATATATACACATTTATTGTGATGGATCTATGTTATGTTATGGTTGTGTTATGATTCTATATGCATACATATATGATTTTATGGCTGACATGCAGGATGGGATGAATTTATATAAATATGTTGACCTATATGTGATGCAAGGATGAGATATATTGGATGGTTAATAATATACATGTAATGAACATTATTTTATGTAATGTGATGTGAGATGTAATGCATTTTAATGATATATGTATAATGTATAATGAGTAATGAATGCAATGGTAAAGAATTTAATAACTAATGAAATGCAATGAAATTAAATGAGAACTAATGATAACGAATGAAATGAATAATGAAATTCAATATAATGTAACTAATAATGCAATGTAATTAATGCCACTAAAATGAATTGAAATGCAATGAAAGGAAATGACACTTGGATGCAACCTAAAGAATGAAATGTAATGAACACTAAAATGGACCTAATGGTACTAATGTGAAATGTAATGAGATGGATGCAAAATGGGACGCATGAGGACAATGTTTTTGTGTGTACCAAATAAGTCCAATAAAACCATTTAGGTAGTTGGCTAGGGGGAATAAACATAAAATTTGTCAAGATCAAAATGTAAAGTGCAATATGACCTAGCTAAAATGAAGCTTGTCTACATGATTTGTGTGGGATTTATACTATGTTAATGTTGGAGAGCACACCCTAGTTTGATTTTGCAAAAGGAGGTATGCACCATGTGCTAGAAAACACAACTGGCATGGTTCCTTTGTGTGGACTAGACTCTCAGACAAATAGGTTGCTAGGAACAAGAATGCAAGATATCAGGTATGATGGGACCTATGAAATGTTTCTCATGAGGAGACGCAATACACCCAAATATTTTTAGGGATTTGGTATACATGAATCATGTCCCTAGTGAGGCATACATAGTCATAATTGAGCATCAAACATAAATGCACTAACAATCTATGACAAAAAGATCATGCCACAAATGACACGTATTCCAACAGGTACTTTCCACAACAGACCAAGATATGAATGATTAAGGCCGCCGTGAGAAGGACATATTGAAACACAAGATAAAATCAACAAAAAGGCATCTTGACCAAGTGGTCATTCAGTCCAAAAGTTCTTTCCATGATCAAATTTGATGGGAGGATTGATGTAAAAATCCATCATTAGAAGGATGCATCCTGATGGGAAAAATATTGATTGATTGAAATGAGAATTCTTTGGCAGTTGCTTGTGAATAGAATAAATCAAGGAAAGTCAATCTATCTGTTGATTTGGTGAAGATGTTTGCGATCATTGCATCTTGAATAAAGCTCAGTGTTGTGGGGTAAGCTCAGTCATGCAGGAATGTGATCTTACTATAGAAGTGGAAAGCGGTCAGGGGACTACTTGCACATATATGGGTAGTGAAGTTATTATGGAAGGTGATGGAGGGAGCATGAAAAGTGGGGGAAACAGATGGTGGATCTGACTACACATGGCACCTAAAATAGGTTTTCACCATGGTACTTATCCATTGCGCAACCAAAGTGGTTTTCACAAATGGACAAATTTATTTCTCTTTCTCTTTTTTACTTTTTTTTAATTATTTTTCATGCTTTTTATTTTTTTATGCTTTTTTAAATTTTTAGATGTTTTTGGATTTTCTTCTTTTCTGATTTTTTTGGATTTTGATAGTTTTCTGTTGTACAATGGACTGTTGAAGGATCAAGCATAGAAGTGCTTGAGATGTAAGATATTTACAAGATCGGGGATAAGATCTCCCTCTGGTGTAGCAATCTAATAAGTGCCAGACCCAAACTTTGTTGTGATTATGAAGGGACCCAACCAATTAGGCTCAAAATTTCCTTTCTTGGCACGGTTCTAGAGATTCTTCATATTGTGCTGGAGGATGAGATCACCAATCTCAAACTGGTGTGGTTTGATCTGCTTGTTGAACTGGAGGTGGAGGAAATTTTGATACACGTGGAGGTGGCTTAGGGCATTAAGGCATCGCTCATCGAGGATTTCAAGCTCTTGCAAGTGAGCAACTCAGTATTCTTCTTCACACAACAGATTCTTGAGAGAAATTCTTAGGGAAGGGAGCTCAATTTTGATGGGTAGAATAGGCTCAATGCCGTAAAGAAGGGAAAATGGAGTGGCTCCAGTCAGGGTACAGATGGAAGTGCGGTAGGCCCAAATGGAGGGATTGAGGCGAAGGTGTCAATCGCGGCCAGCATCATTGACTGTTTTCTTCAGGATTTTGAGGATAGTTTTATTTATAGCCTCTACTTGACCATTTCCTTGCGAAAAATACTTGGAAGATGTATGGTGGGTAATGCCAAACTTTCTACACAGCTCTGTGATATCCTTTTTTTTAAAAGGTCCTCCATTATTAGTGACAATGTCCTGAGGAATGTCATAGCGATAGATAAGATAGTTCAAGATAAAATTTAAAATCTTTTTTCCAGTAGTATAGGTGAGAGGAACAAATTTGACCCACTTGGTAAAGTACTCAGTAATGGCAAGGATGTATTTATGGCCATTGGAAGAATTGGGGAAAATCCGGCCAACAAGGTCGAGACCCTGGCAGAAAAAAGGCCAAGGGGTGATGGTGGGCTGAAGGGATTGAGATGGAGCATGTATCAAATCATCGTGCTGCTGACAAGGCACAAATTTCTTCACATAATTGTAGGCATCATGTTCCATGGTAGGCCTGTAGTATCTAGTGTGTTATAAGTTTTTGGCCAAAGTGAGTCCACTAGAATGAGCCCCATAGATTCCTTGATGTACCTCCTCCAAGGACATTTGTGCTTCATCAAAATTTATAAAGAATGAATAGATTCTCGACAAGAAACTCACACCGTGTACTATGTTCTATCGTGGTGATCAAGGACCCAATAGTAGCCATTGCGTCAGCTACTTTGTTGTTTGTGCAGGGAATTTGCTGGAAGACCAAGTTAGTGATATGTTGTTTGAGGTCTTCAACCATACGGTGATAGGGAAGCAACTTATCATCCTTTGTTTGATATTCATCCATAACTTGTTTGGTAACCAATTGTGAGTCACCTAATACTAACAAACTAAGAATATTCCATTGTATGGATTGACGGAGTCCAAGTACAAGGGATTTATATTCAGTAATATTATTGGTACAAGGAAATTGTAATTTATAGGATTTAGGTATGAGATCCCTTGTGGCGTAACAAACAAGATTCCTGACCCTGATCCTTTTTGAGTAAAGGATCCATCAAAATAAAGTTTCCATGAGGTACTCGGGGCAAGATTGATAACTGATTCATCTGGAAAATCGATGATTAGTGGATGTTGTCCATGAATAGGTGCTTCCACTAATTGATCTACAATGACTTGTCCTTTGATAGATTTTTGATCCACATAAACAATGTCAAACTCACTGAGGATCATAACCCAATTCATCGTACAACCAATAAGAGCAGGTCGTGATAGAAGATATTTGAGTGGATCAATCTTGGTGACCAGGTGAATCTTATGATTGAGCATATAATGTCATAGTTTCTATGTGCAAAAGACAATAGCTAAACATGCCTTTTCAATGAGGGAATAATTCAATTCATAATTGATAAGTGTCCTATTGAGGTAATAAATTGCCCGCTCTTTTTTTCAATCATCTAATTGGGCCAACAGAGCACCTAATGCAACTTCTATGGCAGATATATACAAAATCAGAGGATGGCCAACAATAGGTGGCACCAACACAGGTGGATTAGCCAGATATCCTTTTAGCTTCTCAAATGCATTTTGGCATAATCAATCCCATTGGAATTTGATATTCTTGCGCAAGAGACAAGAAAAAGGATGCACCTTATCTGCCAACTGTGACATGAATCGCTTGATAGATTAAAGCTTTCCTTATAAGCTGCACAACCATTTTAATGTTTTTGGTGGTGGCATCTCTAGGATGGCTTTTACTTTCTTTGGGTTGAATTTAATTCTGCATTGTGACACAATTTATCCTAGCAGCTTACCAGATTATACTCCAAAGACACATTTCTTAGGATTCAGCCGAAGTTTGTATTTTTCCAATCGCTCAAAAATTGTAGTGAGGATGGGGATGTGTGATTCTCATGTCTTGGACTTTCCCAAAAGATCATCCACATAGTCTTCCATGATGACATGCAGGATATCATGGAAGATAGTTGTCATTTCTCTTTGATATGTTGCACTAGCGTTCTTAAGCCCAAAGGGCATCACCTGATAACAGAAGGTACCCCAAGGTGTTGTGAATGCAGTCTTGTGTTGATCTTCTGGTACTATCCTGATTTGATTATAACTAGAGAAACCATCCATGAGGGACAAAATTTCATGTCCAGCTGTCAAATCCACTATAATATCAATATTGGGAAGTGGAAAATCATCCTTACATGCAAGATTCAGGTCTCTGAAGTCAGTACAAATGTGAATGTCCCCAATAGGATTTCTTACTGGTACAATGTTGGAGACCCATTTAGGATAATCTATAGGGAGAATTACCTCTGCATCAAGCATTTTCTGAAGTTATGCTTTGACTAATAATTCCACTTGAGGATGCATCTTGTAGAGTTTTGTTTGACCAGTTTCACATTAGGATCTACAGCAAGATGGTGCATGACAAGATCCTTATCAATCCCGAGCATGTCTTTGTAAGTCCAGGAAAGTTAATTTTATGCTTTTGAAGGAATGTAGTCATGTCTTTCTTTTCTTGATCATTGAGAGAGACTGCAATGTAAGTGATTTGTGGATCTAATTCTATACCCAAATTGATCGGGATGGTGTATTCAATAATCATGGAGGATATTTATGGTTCTGATGAGATGAATGGAAGGTCAGCTTCTCCCTCCTCTAATGCCTCAAAAAGGTTTTCACTAGAGGATGCATCCTTTATTTTATCTTTTTCTTCATCCGGAGGTGCTGCAAGAGGTTTTCACCAGGGGATGGTTTTGTATTTTCATTTTTTTTTATTGTCATTTTTGCGACTAAGAGAATTGACCTGGCTACCAAAATAGGCTTTCTCTCTTAAATGGATCTGATTCTCATATGCTTAGATATTCTTAAGTCCAAAGAGAGCTAAAACTGCCTCATCTGAATCACAAATGTCTAAATCTAGTGGTGAATCTTGTTGATCCTAGTCAATTAGTTCAAGGTTTGTGAGGAGAAGACGAGGGGATGAAAGGTTGGATTGTGTGATAGTGAAGACATGGGAAAAGTCATCAAGGTCATCTTCAACATATTGGAAAGGGACTTCGAAAAACTCTTCTTCGATGTCAGAATCTGAGGCGGCTAAACAATATTCCTTGGCAAAGTTAGTCTTAGTTTCTATGGAAACCAATCCATGTCCTTGAGGATAGCCATTTGTTGTTACAATTTTCTTCTTACCAATTTCATTTGCACCAAGGCCAGTGCCATGATACCCCATGCTTTCAATAATGGGGGTGGCTTTGATATATTTTTCATTAGGGAATGTTATTGGTTTTTCCTCTTCTTCATTATAAAGCCAATCAAGGACATTGGATTCCATGTGTTCATCTGACAAAGACCCCCAATGTTAAAAATTGGTCATCTTTCATTGCATAAGGTCCTTTTTTTTAGAGGGAGTTAACAACGATGGCCTCCCATAGGATTTTGGGGACAAAGGGAGTTGTCCAATGCATAGGGCACTTTCAAATTTGTATTCTCCAATGCCCTGATCTGTAAAAGTGATCTTTGTTTATGATGTCTTTTCTATAGCCGAGGAAGTTTGTTGAATGGGTGATTCTTTCTCAAAAGGTTGGGTGAACTCATTCGATGGATAGTAATTGGATTGATTTCCTTCTAACTTCTTGCAGTATTGGAATGGTTCCGGATCTCCTGGGATTGTGATCTCTCTACCATGATGGTGCAGAGCACCTCCCATTTTATGTGTTTGGTGTGTTTTAGGTTTTTCTTAGGTTTTTTGTGTGGATTGAAATAAGATCCAATAGTTTGGATTCAAAGGTGACCATCTCCATGTTTGTAAGAGCCTAAAGTGCTCACTAGGTGATTTATGGTCATTTTGACCTAGGAAGACAAAAGATGCTATTTTTGTGTAAATTGGGTTTAGTGTGTCTCTTAGGACCCTAAATATCCTAACTAGGGTCATAGAATTCAACAACATCCATCAAGTTGACAAAAAGAGTCAAATAGCACAAAATGCAAAAAAGTTGCTAGCAACTTTGAAAGTTGCTCGAGCAACTTTTGCAACTTTTTGCAAGAAGTTGCTAATGGAGGTTGGAGAGGTTGTAACTACCCATTCTTGGGTATATGATCATGGATCTTTGATTTTTATAAGGTTAATGGAGTTTTACATTGCATAACATTTTTGTGTACCTTCTGTACGGATGCCAGACTGTAGTTCCTTGTAAATTGTATTGTTTCTTGCTTTCTGTATGGATGTGTACAGATTGAATTGGGTGATCAGAACCCATGTTCATGTATTGTTTTGTATTATCTTTCTTATGCATTGATTATCTTGATTTCAAGTTATTGTAGTGCAAAGTTGTAATAAATTTTAAGCCATTGGTCTGTAGTCTCCATTTACAGAGTGACAGTGGTAGATATGGCTCTAACCTAAACATCCACTAGTGGAAATGGCTGAAACCATAGTGGATGAAGGGTTAGAGTCTATAAATATTGTTTTTTTTTCCTTTTTTGTTTTTCAATGGATTTCCTAGACCAAAAGTGAAGCCCTATGGCTGACTGTTAGGAATAGGTGAGCCTGGACAGGGTAAAGTTGGATTTGGATCGATCACCCATGATCTTGGAGAAAAGACTTAGAGGCATTTGTAGAAGACCTAAAGAGTCTCCTTGAAGCATAAAAAGGTGGGAGATGGTGAAACTAAGTTTGAAGACCAATTTGGTGGCAATTTGTCTAGATTGGTCCATAGGCCTAATTAATAGGCTAAAAACTAGGGCCTGGTGATAACTAGGGTTGTGGGTGCATCCAGAAGCTAGGATTTTGGATTCTGATAGGGTTGATAGATACCTTGAATATTTTCAAGGTCTTCTATGGAATTTTTTGGAATATTTGGGAGCTTTAGACCAAAAATAGTGAAATTTGACCTACTAGGAAACAAGCCAATTAGGCCTCCTAGTGAATTTGACAACAAATGGATTGGTAAAGTATCTAGAAGTGTGGGAAAGGGTTCTAAAGAAATTTTAATGGGCCAAGGACATAGAAAATATTCTATGGGGATGTATGGGAAGATCCTAAGCAAGGGTTTGGGATTCTAGGGGAAAGATCTAGTGAAGAAGCCTAGGAAATTGAAGAACTAGTTGGACTAGTTGAACCTAGGAGTATTGGTGTCTTCAAAAACTAAACTATACCTAGGAGAAGAAGTTGATAGAGGGGGTCTTGGAGATCCACATTTGAGAAGAAAACAAGGAGAGGTAACCATTGGATGGTTAGAAGAGATTAGGAGCACTTTGGGAAAGAAATCACTAGAACCCTAAACCCTCTACATCAGAGTGGTATCAGAGCCATAATTTCTTGAAGTTTGTGTATGTCTGAAGGGGAGGAGAGTCAAGAGGTTGACAGGATGCCTCCTAATAAAATTAGTAGGGATGCCATTGTGGAATTGGTTTAGGGCCTCTTGGATAAGGCTAGTGTGTTAGAAACAAGGAGTAAGAAGAAAGTAACTGAATGGGGAGATGAGAGTAATGATGAAGAGACCGAGAATCAGTCAGGATAATCTAAAGGGAAAGAAGTGGAGATGGATAAAGACCAAAAGGTATTCTTGGATGCCTTTAAGTCCATAAATAAAGATAGCGTGGAACACATACCCTACTATTGTGGCAGTTTGAACGGTAAAGAATTGTTGGATTGGCTAGAGGCCAAAGATAATCAATTTGATTATAAAGAAGTGGCAGAGGAGAAGAGGGTCATTTATGCCAAGGCTAGACTCAAAGGATCTACATTGGTGTGGTGGAATATGATGTAGGATGATAGGGTAACCAATGGTAAGAAAAAAATAGCTTCTTGGGAGAGGATGAAGATTAGATTAAGGGCACAATTCTTGCCTACTGATTATGAAATTCAAGTGTACCGAAAGTTGCAAAACTTGAGACAAAAGGAGTTGACAGTAAGTGCCTATACTAAGGAGTTTCACAAACTAAGCCTAAGGGCTAGAAGACAAGAAGAAGAAATGGAGAAGGTAGAAAGGTATCTCAATGGGTTGAGACAAGGGATACAAGATGAAATTAGTATGATGGCTCCTGATAGTATGCACAAGTGTTTTCAGTTAGCCTTGAGAGCAGAGGATAAGGCTAGAAGGAGGAATGACTTCCATCAAAGAGGAAGGGGTGGTAACAATAATAGAGGATTCAGAGGCAGGAGTAACTTTGGTAGAGGACAAACCCCAAATAGACCAGAGGAGAATCAGTCTATGGATAACAGTGGGGGTAATTAGTTTAGAGGATCATTTCAAAGAGGAGGCTACAGAGGAAGAGGACCACCAAGAGGTAGATTCCAGTCATAAGGAAGGTCCAATTTAGTCTTTACTAGAAGATTTTATAACTAAAAAAGTGGGGCATATAATGGCCAGATGTCCTGAAAAGGCTTCCTCATCTTCTATGGGAGATAGAAGAAATCGGTTCATACCAGAGGATGATACACAAAGTGTTACTTCTCCCATTTCCAAGGTAGGGTCAATAATGGATGGAGAGAATATAATGTTGAGAAGGACTTTATTGAAAGTACCTAATACCATAGAGCCACCTCAAATAAAGAGTTTTTTTAAGACTACTTGAAGGTCTCATGGAAAGATTTGTAAAGTGATAGTGGACTCTAGATCCACTGAGAATATAGTATCAACAGAGATGGTGGACAAACTGAAACTTAGAAGGATACTTCATACCACTCCCTATAAAGTTTCATTGTTAAACAAGGGACAACAAATAGTGGTAGATGAACAAACCATGGTGGAGTTTGAAATAGGTGAGTATAAGTACAAGGTCCTATGTGACATATTTCCCATGGATACATGTCATCTTCTTTTATGATGTCCATGGAAAAATGATGTGAAGGCTATTGATGATGGAGAAAAGAACAACTATGTAATCACCAAGCTAGGGAAGAAGTTTCAAATGGATCCATTGCAAGAACCTAATGAAGAGAAGCATGTGGGAGCTAGTGTGATGCTCTTGAGTGGAAAGGAGTTTCTAAAAGCTATGAAGAAGGAGAGAGGGGTTTGTTGTGCAGTGATAGTGAAGCCAAAGGAAGAGACCAAGGAGAAATACAACTTGCCACCAGAGGTACAAGCATTATTGGAAAGGTATCATGACATAGTAGATAATGGTTTACCAAGTTCATTACCACCCATGAGGTATGTGAGTCATCAGATAGACCTTATACCTGGAGCAAATTTTCCAAACAAAGCAACATATAAGATGACACCAAGTCAAAATACAGACATAGCAAAACAAATTCAAGATTTGCTGGAGAAAGGACTAATAAGGAAGAGTTTGAGTCCTTGTGTTGTGCCAACTATCCTTGCACCTAAGAAGGATGGAAAATGGAGCATGTGTATGGACTCCAGGGCTGTAAACAAGATCACAATTAGATATAGATTCCCAATGCCTCAGATTGAGGATTTGATGGATAATTTGGGTGGTTCTTTTTATTTTTCCAAGGTGGATTTGAAGTTAGGGTATCACCAAATCAGAGTTAGGCCTGGTGATGAATGGAAGATAGCCTTCAAAACCAATGAAGGGTTGTATAAGTGGCTAGTAATTCCGTTTGGCCTAACTAATGCACCTAGCACATTCATGAGGCTCATGAATGAAGTGCTAGCAGATTTTATTGGTAAGTTTGTAATAGTATATCTTGATGACATTTTGATATTTAGTAGGTCCAAGGAGGAGC
>MU223774.1:260229-300648 GCA_018584345.1 Thuja plicata | reverse complement strand
GGATTTGAGCACTTGAGCTTGGATATTGCAACTTCTCTCTTCTTGTCTTCTTCTTCTTGCATTCATGGCTACTCATGTAGATTAGATTCATGTTTATTTTCATAGATTAAATTTGCATTTGTATTTCATTTTATAGATTAATCATGCATTGTTATCATTTAGATTAATTTCCTTTCATGCATTGCAATCATAAAGAGTAGATCTCATTTTCATGCATTTGAATCTCTCATTTCATGGTGTACTTGCATAGGCACTAACTAGGTCAATCTGAGGGCCTCCATTTCAAACCTTTGCACTCCATGACTAGAGAGCTATGAGTCGATATTTGGGGCCTCATTCTTGAGCAACCTTGGATGGAATGATTCATAGAAGTGTGTCAACATTTTAGCACACAGTGCTCTGCGGAGACGACAAAATACCTGCGCAGATGGTAACAAAACAAAAAGTAAGCCCAAAAGGCTTTGATTAGCAAAAATATTAGCACTTTTTATGAAATTTGACAGCATTTAACTCTTAAAAAGTAATACTCTGTCAGAAACTCGAGAGTAAAAAACTGTGAAATATGACAAAAAGTGTTTTAAAGTTAATCTAGGCTAAATTGTTTCTTGACAAGCGGAGATGGTGATGTTAGAGCACAGACGACGAAACTGCACAGATGACAATCTGCGTAGATGAAAGTCTGGAAGCGTAGACAAATATCTCAATGCGGAGATGACTATCTGAAGCGCATTTCCAGAATCATGGAAAAAACTCAAAAATTTTAAAAATCTTGGAAAATAAGGGACGTGGATCCCACCGAGCATGCCAAAATGTGTATGCTGAAAACCTACCTGTTGGGATCATGCTAAGACATGCAAATTTTAGAACATACAAATCATATTAACATATCCAAAAGCATGATCAAAACAAGAGTTTCCATCATAACCTCCGATGAGCCAAACAAGTGCACCCAAGCCTTGTTGATTTTCTCTTAGAGAGGAATGTGGGTGTGCCCTCCCAACACAATAAATCTAAATCCCACTATGATTAAGAGATGGCTTAAAAATCCAAGTTAATGGATATGATGAAGAGCTCAAGAACAAGTATGAAGAACTTGTCTCAAGCTTTCATCAATATAATGATGCAAATGCAAAGATATAAACTAGAATGTTATGCATGAGATTCAAACAAATAACTAGATTCATTCCATTATGCTTAAGATGTGATATCTAGATTCAAACATGAAAGTGAACTAAAATGCTAAAATGCTTAAATATTTCTACAGCTAAACTAGCATGGTAAAAATACAAAAATAAGAGATGATTTGCTCTTGGCAAGAGCCTCTATTTATAGAGTTTTGGAGGGAAGGGAAGGGCTTGGATGAGGTGGAGCGCATGTGGCATCCACCTAGATGACACATAGAGGACACAAGGGCAAGAGGACAAACCATGCAAAAGTCAACACAAGCCTTTAAGGTTTGAGTGGCTCAAGATTTGCTCACACATGTGTGAGCAACTCTTGGGAATGGAGTGGGGGACAAAAGAGTGGCTACATTAAAGGAAGTTGGTGGCTTCCTTTTTTGAGGAGTTTTTAGGTTTATTGAGAAGGATAGGTAGGGTAGGAATAGAGTAGGTTTCTAGGTAGGATTAATAGGTCTTTAGGCTAGGCTTAGATTAAATTTGAATTTAATCTTAGCTAAGAAGAATATTAGAAATGTGGAGGAATAAATAAATCTAGAAATTATTTTAAAGGGAATTTATGGAGGTCATGTATTAAATAAACTTTAATACATTAGAGAAATATAGTTTCTAAAATAAATTTAAATACTATAAAGAATGAACTATATTTAATTAAATAAAATAGAGGAGCATAAAAATATAGTTAATTAATTAAAATCAATTGATGTGGCTGCCTTTGAAGCGGGCATCCATGGCCAGGACTTTTCTAGTAGGGGAGGTAACTGTTCGTCTCCTCTTGTGGTGCATGCTTCTGTAAGTAACCCTATTGTCGTCAATCTCGATACTGATACTATTGATGATATTTTAAAAACTACAAAATATTATTCTTCCAATGCTTCTATCTTTCATTTTAGGGGTTTTTGGCCCTCTCTTGCTCAGTTGCATGCTTGGATTTCTGAACATTGGGAACCATTATTAACTGATCATGCTCAGATATACCATGTGGCAAGGGGTTTTTTTATTGTAAAGTTTGATAATGTTGCAAATAGGAAGACTATTTTGTGTGACTGTTGTTTCTCTTGGGAGGAGTGCTTCCCTTTGATGGCCAAACCTTGGTATCAGGGGTTTGATCCTCTCTCTGAGTCCTTTAATAAGATACCCTTGTGGGTTAGACTACCAAATCTTCCCCTTCATATATGGCTGGATTCTATTTTGGAATCGGTGGGTGAGGCTCTTGGCGATTTTTAGATGGTAGATATGTACTCCTCTAAAATTTATAAGACGATGTATGCTCGTATTCTTGTGGAGATGGATGTTTCCAAGGGTCTCCCTGAGAACATCACTTTGGCCTCTTCTATGGGCTCTTAGACTCGGAATCTTGATTACGAAGGTATCCCGTTCAGATGTATGATTTTCCACAAGACTAGCCATTTTGTTGTGCAGTGTTCATCTGATAAGATTAAATTGAAGAAATTGCCTTCTTGGTGGTTGGGGACTTCTGGCAAACATTATACGGTTCATAAAGATTTCATGGATGAGGGATCGGCTGCCTATCCTCCTCTGAATGATCAAGCTCTGGCTGGAGATTCTAATGATGTATCTAGTGCTGCTAATGTTGTCTTTGAAGCTACTATTGTTGTCTCGGATGTTGTCCCTTCTGGTGTTGCTAGTGTTGTCCTTGTGCAGAACGATGATGTTGTCCTTGGTTCAGCGCTTTTATCTTCTGGTGCTCTTGGTTTTGCTGGTCATGGTTCTCCTGGGAGGATCTTGGGGTATGATAGTGGTACCATACTTGCCCCTCTGGTGGTTGGGATTGTGACCTGCCCTTTAGTGGGCTCTTCTGGTTCCTCTTTGGACTAGAAGAAGGATGTTGAAAAGGTGGAGGATGGATGGACAACAGTTAAGGGAAAAAAGTTAAATCTTCCACTCCTTCATTTGATATGAACTTACGTTCACATAAAGATGGGAAAAAATGTAAATCTTGATTGCCTTGTTTGTGGCTGGTTGGGCCTTTTTCTTTTTGGTTGGAACTATGGTTAGCTCCTTTGGCTTGTTTGGTGGGGCTCCACAGTTGTTTTTTGGTCTTTCTTTGACCTATCTTTTGCTGCTATTATACAAGGTTTCAGTACCTTTCAAATATTGTTTTTACTTAATCAGAACTATAATGTTACAAGAATATTAATTAAATTAATATAAGGACAATTTTAGACATCTACAGAACCAAGCAAAGCACAAAATTTGGCCATCAATATTCCTTGTAAACACACTGAACACTACAATAGGGGTTAATCTTCACATAAACCATCTATCACAATGATATCACCCAAAATCACAAGAAAACTACCAAAAAACAATAGCCAGTGACAAGATCCTCCAGATCCAAGCACCAATGGAAAAATGGATGAGTCTAGCCCACAAAATTTTCAACAATCAGATTTGGACTTGAAACTCTACTCTGACTAATATGCATCAATGGAAATAAAACAAAACTTTAAGATCCCTTAATCGTGGGTAACATTGGTTGAGAGATGAAAAATAGATTATATCCCCGAAACATGCAGATTGTAATAAACAACACATTGTTATGAGCTCAACCTCAAACCTTCCAACTGCAAAATAAATATACATTGGTCAAATAAAAATTGCCTTGATCAATAGAGAATACCAATCTAGCTTCCAAACATAACCTCAACAAATCAACAATTAGCTCTTACAATCTGAAGTGGCTCCTCTTGCTTTTGTACAATGAAAGCTAGATCCATATTTTTAGAACCTATCGCATAGGATAACATTGCACCAACTCATACAATGTGCATATGATTAGCATACGATCGAAATAATTTCTTCAACGCACATCCAAAAAAATCAATGCAAGTGTATTCTCTCCACTAAAAATTAGGCATAGAAACTTTTCTTACTCTCTGATAATAACATATTAAACAGACTCTACAAGCCTAATAATAATAATTATATGCATCCTAATATTTCTCACCTATGTGAATACTAAATTCTAACAATTTATAGCAATCATAATTAGTAAAAAAATATCGTATAGACTCAACATAATGCAACTTATTAGCCACACCTCCAATCATATTTTTACTGCTCCTTTGATCTATTCTTTTGTTGTTTATTTGTTTTTTAATATTTATTTTGCATAAATTTTTGTTTTTTGTTTTTCCTTCGCGTAGAAATTATTTGTTTTTTAGTTTGTTCTTTAGCTAACATGTTTGTGACATTCTTGTGTAATGTTGTTTCCTTGTGGAGGATATCTTAGTTATTTTGTAGGTATTTTTTTAGGGAGTATACTTACCTCATCTGAAAGTTTTGCATCCCTAAATTATTATTGGGTAAGCCTTGTGTTTTATGTCTTTCTTTATCATGCAAATTTAGTATAGTTCATATATATACCTACAGAAGTGGGGGCAAATGTAATGTCAAAAATTGCATACCCTTGTAATTCCACACATCATGTCCTCACTTGAGCTTCTTGATATAGAAAATTTCTATTAAAAATGTTAGTACTTGCATCAAACATTTTTTATAATTAGAGCCTTCTAAATCTGATTTTTTTCAAGATATTGGTGCATTACATTGACATTTATGTGACACACTTGCAGCACACAGAAAATATGGTTCTAATGGCCCTTAGAGAGTCACCTTCCTACTAACAACTTTTAAGTAAAGCTCTTTCACGCAGTTAGATCAAGAAAAACATTATGACTTGCCTCTTTTGTAGAAGGAAGATTATTTTATCACCCTCTAAAATTGAAAATCTACAATTTTAAAAATATCATAACTATTATTGTTGTTGGTAAAAAAATATCACCTTGTAATTTTGATTCCATTATGACTTACCCGATGATAAATGATATCAAATTGTACACAACATTTGGAAGGATCGCCAATAGAATGATAATCTTTCTCTACTTTTGAGAGGAACAACTCACTCATATGATTTAATTTGAGGTTTTTAGAGTATGTTTTTTCCTAGAAAGCAATAAAGAGAAATTACAAAAAATAAAATGAGAGAAACCCTTGACAAAATACATAAGAGAAATACCCAAAAAGAACATAAAAAAATAAAATTCAGTTCAATAGTTTTATGCTCACAAACAATACACATAGGAAAAACATAAAATACATTTTTTAAGAGAACTAGAATATCAAATAAACAATACAAATTGACATAAGAAAACTTAGAATCAATGGAAGGACAAAATAGATACAAAGTTTTGTAATATCCCTTCAATTCTTCAATAAAATAAGAGCTCAAAATTTATCTTTATCCTTGTACAATAGTTGTGTTGGAAAGATGACTATGGCTGCTACAAACCGATAGAAAATGTGTTCTCTTACCTAAAGCTCTCTCTTCGAAGAAGCTTGAAATGGATCCCCTATACAATAGAAAAAAATAATCTCTTCCCAAAAGCTCTCCAACCTTCATAAAAATCCCAATTTATTTGTTTCCACAAACTACCATTGAAAATTAAACTTTTAAATTCTCTCTTAGTGTAGGATTTTTTTCACTTTTAAATTTAGTTTTCTTGCACATATATTATGCTTTCTTATGTTATATTAGAATGGTTAGGAGGATGGTACATGGCATAATCTTACAATTAAAAGTGGCATTCACACTCATCTTTGGGTAGTTGAATGTCTCATCCTCTTTTGAACTTATTTGCTACCTCTCATAACCATTTTTTTGTCTTTACCTAAGTTGGTATAACCATGTATATGGCATTTACCAAGTAGGTAAAACTTCCCCCTATTTTAGGTTGTTGGAGTTATTATTCCTCTTGAAATTATGTCTCTATTTTGCTGTATAAATAGTCCTCACCTCTCCCTATGTTAAGTTCACTAGCTCATCTATTCGTGAGTGCTAGTTCAGTGGTAAGGGAGTGTTGAGTTTGTTCATATCTAGATTTTTGTCTTGCTTTCCTTCAGCCATGTTAATCTTGAGTGGCTTCACGACTAAATCTAACATGGTATCAAAGCTAGTTGTGATTTATGATTTAGCATATTTATAGAAATTTGGAATCATTTGTTCTTGATAGCAGAGTATCCTCTTCTCTTACATCCGATGATGACAACAAGAATAAAAAAGTGCTTGAAGGAATTATAGTTTTTGGAGGGGATTCATGCATCTTTATTTTGGGTTCAAGTATTTTGGGAGCTTCCTCGAAAAAATCTAAACTCGCCATTGGGTTAAGAACTACTGAAGGGGTCATAATCACCTTTTGTTTTGTCCAAATCAGACACCGGATGTAAATTTGTTGAAGGTTGAAGCATAAATTTCATTGTCAGATCAGTAGGGTAGCTGATTTTTCAAAGTACTTTGAGGTCAAAAAGACTATTTCATCACGTCTAGAAGGGAAAAAACCATAAAATTGACTATCAATTTGTCAATTTCATAGAAAGCCAAATTCGAGGCAAAATATTTGAGCAAGCAAACCTATGGCACACCTCCACAAAAGTATGGTATGAAAAAATATTTTTTATTAAAAAATCAATTAATTTTTCCCTGCATTCATAATATCATTATTAAAAAAATTATATTTTTTTATATTTTTCCTTGTAAAAATTAATTTTGAAAAGTCAAAGAAAAAATTTATAAAAATAAAAAATCAAAGAGTACCTACACAGTACATCCTGCACAAGCCTACCATCCAAACTGTAGAGGTACGTGGGGTACCCAGCATTGGGCTCCACACCCCCTTGGGCCACGCATTTCCTGAAGTGTGCCTTATCACCATTCTTAGCATTGAGTCTATGCACTCTATTGTGTATTGGGCTAGATACATATGCCCTTGTGCACTAAGGCCCCGTTTGTTTCGCGGAATTGGGAGTGACACTTCCCATTTTTGGGAGTGACACTTCCCATTTTTGTGAATCCAACGTTTGTTTCTCTAAATTGCAATTCCAGATTCGTCAAGCAAAATCGGGTTTAGACACCAAAATGAGTGGCATCATCTTCCCACTAAATAGGTGGAATTAGAAATCATATCCTGGTTTTGCGATAATAAGGTTTTGAGTCAAATTCCAATTCCCCAAGATGCAAAACCGGGATTTCAAAACCTGATTTTGTGATAATAAGGTTTTGAGTCAAAATCCAATTCCCCAAACAAACGGGGCCTAAGCGTTGCATCTAAGCATTAAAGCACCTTGATCATTGCCTTACACTTCTTGGGCTCTGTGCACCATCAAAAAAGATAAAATAATGACCTGAGAATTCAACCTTTTCAATCTTAAGTCTGAAAACAAGCCCTACACCTCTCGGCCTTTGTGCCATTTTTTGGGACCTTTTGGCTATTTTAGCTCTGATTTTGGCCCTTCCACTAAATTTAGTGGTAATTCTAGTGTTAATGCTAAATTTGAAGGAGCCCTACCTTTAACTTCTAGATGTTTGTAAAATTGGCAGTTTACCAAATAGAGCTTAGTTTTGCAAAATTTGGCAGAGGTTATTTTGCATATCTGACACCCCCTCACCATTGCAGTTTTCACATTTGCGCGTGAACTTCAAAAGACAATATTTTGGGCATATTAAATCCATTTTTAGTGCATTTTTTTTTAAAAGTTGGGGCATAATTTTGCACTCTTTATGATGGTGTAATTGATTTCTATTCAAGCAATCTCAATTTTTCAAAAAAAAAAAAAAAATCATTAGATTTAAAGAATAATCTCAATTTTTTCAACTTAAAACAAATGTAACTTTCACATACGACCTCAAATCGAGGTACTTATTTTTTGAATGTTAATATTTTTTTGAGCACTACACATTGGTGCTATTTTGAGGTTCTAATTCTTAAGTTTATTTGTACTTTCAGTATTTGAGTCCATTTTTCGGACATTGCAAAACTCTGGAAAACAACTCCAACATTGTAAATGCACTAATTTATTAAGTGCCTCAATCATTTTTTGTTGGGGTGATTCTTTAGTGAGTGAAAAGGTTGAGTCTCTCTTGGTGTGTATGTTTTGATATGTTTTATTGTACTCTTCCTTTCCTACACATGGATCATTCTAAATTTACATTGCTAACACCTTATAATTATGCAACTTGGCATCAACATGCATAGAATACCTTAATGCAACTTGGGTGTACTCCATATGTTGAAGAAAAAGTAGTTGAACCTTCAAATGATAAGGAAAAGCTTAAATGGATGCTTGAATAAATAAAAGCTCTTGGATGCCTTTGTAGTTTTGTTTCCCTTGATCTTCTATTTTGGATTGAAGAATATAAAATGCACATGAAGCATGGAAAATGTAAAAACATTGTATGGTATAACTGATGAAGATGGAGGTTGTCAGGTTGGCAATGATTTGATGAGCCTTTATCCAAAAAACATTGACAAAATCCATGATTTCATAACTAAGGTTAATGATTTGAGAGCATAATGTAAAGAATGTGGCATTGATAAAAAGGTCATTCAGTTAATCTATAATGTACTAAATAAAATTGGTCTTGAATATGCATATTTTGTTTCTAGGTTTCATAATCATCAACTAACTATGGGATCAACTTATGCTAAGCCTTCATTTGCATCTTTTTCTAAGATGATACATGAACAACAGAAGCTTTTTGCTATGGGTCTCATTAAGCCATCAAAGAATCGGGCCTTGTTGGCTAGTCAGCCTATAAGACAGAAAGAGTCAGGACATTTTGACAAGAAACAAAAGAACTTGAAGACAAAGCCGCATGCAGATCAAGAATAGAATAAATCATTTTCAAAAGATGGATCATCTAAGAAGGAGAAGTCTACTTGTGCATATTGCAAGAGGACTGGACATGAAGAACATTCTTTTTTATAAGAAGGATATTGATGAATTGAAACGTCTTAAGAGGAACAACATTGATCTTCCTTCCAGAATGTCTCAGTCCACTTCTTCGCATACAAAACAATCAAGATATACTAAGGTAAAGGTCATGCAGGAATTTATTCTAAATGAGCTAAAGGTAAAGGTAAAGCTCTTTGTGCTTCTACAAGTTTTGAATCAAGGAAATGGCTCCTAGATTTGGAGCTTCTCATCATACGACTTCTACATAGTTTATGTTCTCTTCTTTTGAGCCTTGTGTTATGCCACCTATTATGATGGGGAACAAAAATTACATGATTGTGATTGGGAAAGGTTCTATTGATATCGGGAATGGAACTTTCAATGATGTTTTGTGTCTACCTCATCTGTTAAAATATCTTCTTTCCAGCTATTAAATCACCCATGGTGGAATAGGGAAGACTATGGAATTCACACTTTCTTTAGTTATCATTCAAGGCTTGGAAAGAAGAGAGATAATTGTTACTCAGATGGTTGATCGTGCATCTCGGTTGTATACCTTTTCAAACTTTGTACTTGATGATGGTTATGATCCATTGGTTATTAATCGCACTCCAAGTGTAAATCATGATTTTGAGGAGAAATTTGGTTACTTCAACTTGGGTATGCTCACATCAGATCCAATTTTTGATCCTTGCATTCCTTCTCCTCCAACTATTGTTGCTTTTGAGGATACTTGTATTGCTACATTCATAGCTACTTGTAATTTAGTATAGCAGGATTACATTCTCTTCCAGATCCAGATCCATTTCCAGTTCCGTTAGATGACTACTTGACAGGCATTGCAAGTTTGTTTGTGGAGTCTTATATTTTAGACTTGGGAGACAATATTCATGACAAGCATTTTCTCTTTGATGAAGTTGATTCTTTTTCAATTTTTGTGCAGGAACCTTTGGATCCTCTTGTTCATTCTCCACATAATCATTCATCACAGTTTAATATGATTGTGGATACTTTTGACTAACATTTGAATGAGGCATCTTTATCTTCAGAGGAGATAGTTGAATATTTGTATCTTGTTCTATATTCATCTCTACTAGGTTATGGGTTGTTATCTTCATAAGTGTGGTCGAGAACGCTTGAATTGAAGGTGTTAACTTTTAGCATCGACATGGAGACACAAGCAGTTTCCAATGACTTCATGCATTTTGCACTTTCTTCCTTCGTATTCCTTTCAAGATTGGGAAGGCAGTCTTCATACACCTTTGGTTATGTTTCTTCCTAAGGGAAGGAGCATTGTTTGATGATCGTAGTCCATCTTCTACATCCTATTTCTAGAAACAACTATTAGCATAGTTGATTACTTGCAAGAAGGCTACATACTCTTTCTTATCCTTTCTATTTTGGAGGGGTTTCTTCCTTGCATCGGATTCTTTCTTGTGTTGGGAAACTTGTTATTCTTTTCTCTCTTTAGGGGAGGAGTTTCGTTTCGTTGGGATTTCTCCTTTTCTCTATTTATGAGAGTTTGTTTTGTACATGGGTACCTAACATAGCCTTGTTGAGGTCCCATCCTTGTATTTTTTTCACCCATCTAAGCTACACTTAATGAGAGGTGTTAGTGTAGGATTTTATTTTCCTTATGTTAGTAGGGAATGTCTATTTTTCCTACACATATAAAGCTTTCTTAGGATATAATAGAATGGTTAGGAGGAGGACACATTGCATAATTCTACAATTACAAGTGTCATTCACACCCAACTTTGGGTAGTTGAATGTATCACCCTCTTTTGGACTTATTTTCCACCTCCCATAACCATTTCTTTGTCTTTACTTGAGTTGGCATAACCATGTATATGACATTTACCAAGTAGGTAAAACTTCTGTTGGGAGTTATTATTCCTCTTGGAATTATATGCCTCTATTTTTCTATATAAACAACCCTCACCTCTCCCTATGCTAAGTTCACTAGCTCATCTATTCATGAGTGCTAGTTCAGTGCTAATGGAGTATTGAGTTTGTGGTTCTTGTCTTGCTTTCCTTCAATCATTTTGATCTTAGGTGGTTCCACAGCTAAATCCAACATTATCACATCTGGTTAAGTTTGTTACCTTGAATACTTGACACATTACACAAAATAAAATCATAAACATCCTTGTAAGAGGATTTGCGTCATATCTTATGAATCTTCAAGATTAATTATTTCCACAAATTTGCAAGCTAAACTACGCAACTACACCTAGACATCATGTTTGAGGACTACATAATTTATCTTAGATTTTCAAAGCTAATATGAAGTTTTGAAATGATGTCACGTGACATATACTAAGCATCAAGAAGTTTAAATAGGGAAAATTAAAACGAAGGCCAACAATTTTGTAACCAACAAAACTATACTAATAATGTGCATGTATTTATTTTGGAAATTTATTGTCGTCTTCATGAGATTGTAAAGAATGGTAAGATTAAGGCAACATCCTGTTAATATATAGAAGCACTGAGAGGGGGTGAATCAACGTAAACATAGGATATACTAATTCAACCAATAATTTGATTATGCTTTAAACAACTTCCACAAAATCAAACATGCAATTGTAACTATGCAATAGAAGTAAAGTAATTCAATCAACCACAAAGCATAAACCATAACACCATTATTTTATCGTGGAAACCCTTGTAAGAGGGAGAAAACCACAGTGGGGATGGCACCCACAAATCTCTTCACTGCAGTAAAAGAGTTTTCCTGTTATGAGCTTACAATACCCCGTTAGGGGCTCACCCAGTTAAGAATGACTAGTACCTTGTTAGAAGTACAAAGAGACCTGTTAAGATCTACCTTGCTAGAGGATTTAGAACTCCTCAGAAGTCACCTTGTTAGAGGATTTACACAAAAAGACTTGTTAGTCCACCCTATTAAGGGATTTAACCTTGAGCAATGAACTCAAATCACTGATCTTTAATGGCACTACTTGCCTACAAGATCCAATTCAATCTCTGATCTCTTGATGCAACACTCTGTCTCTGATCGCAACCACCACAAACACGATCAACAACCCTAAATCGTTGATTTATCATTCCTTTATATAGTTGTTTTTAATTCGGATTAAAACATTAAAAACAATCCACAAGTCGACACTACACATTGACCAACCTCATGAAAATACGCGTTAAATAAACCTAATATATTAGCTAAAAACGTAATACAAAAGTTTATTACAAAATATCAAGAATTACTTAACCACCTTGACCATCTGATCACCAGGAACCAATCGGTAGCTCAATCGGTCCATATAGAACAAATACCAAAAATACTAACTTTCACACACTTGAGTTAACTGTCGCGGACGTCTGAACTATTTTGACCATAGGGATGCATCAGCAACAATCACACCGCCAATGTGCTCACCATCTCGAGCACAACTCAAAACACACTTGTTATTGTCTGTTATTGTCTTCATGTTCACCGGTTAGAACACTTAGCATATCTGCTTCACCTATTCATTATGTCGATCAGAAGCATCAACCTATTCACCAAAACTAAGAGTTAATAAGTTGCCATCAATGACAAACTCAAACCCATCATTTTACTACCAAAATCCATCATAATGCCAACATATCTTTCTTGGAGGTTTGAAGGAACTACCAAAGGTTTTTTTTCCAATATTATTTGTCTCATTCTCATTGTCACTATCTCTTGTTTCCATTTGAAAACTTCCAAGTGCAATCATAATAAGCTTATTATTTTTCATATCATAGTTAACCACATCTTAATTTTGAAGCATTTGCATGTTTTATATTTTTTATA
Source organism: Thuja plicata (assembly GCA_018584345.1). Lineage (NCBI taxonomy): Eukaryota > Viridiplantae > Streptophyta > Pinopsida > Cupressales > Cupressaceae > Thuja > Thuja plicata. Next base: position 287,916 of record MU223774.1, on the reverse strand, counting down.
TTATCAAAATATTAGCTATCATGGAAGTCAGAAGACTGAAACAAGGCAAACCCATCAAACAACTACCCAAAAACATTTTCCTTCGTAGGGAAGAAAACATTTTTTAATGATCTTTTTTATTGCTTATGTTCATTTCAATTTTCTTCATTTTCATATTCAAATAGTTAGCTTCGCTAATATTTCATATTTTCAAATGTTATTATTGCTTTAAAATCTCTTCTATTATGTATGTACATGCATCTTTTTTGGACCTGACTATACTTTTCATCACAATGCAAAGATGTTTGCATGACAGACTAGTGTTCCAAATAGGATTTCAAGAAGAGATAGCACATTTCTTGTGATTATTATTTTGCGTTTCTATTTATATAAGTTTGTAATACATCTTCTAATGAGAGACTTTAACTAGGCTTCCAAAAGAGTTGCATGTTTCTTGTGATTATTGTTTTGCATTCCTATTGAAACAAGTTTGTAATTCATCTTCTAGTGAGATATTTTCACTAGTTTATTGTAATTGAACATTTTATATTGTAAATTTGTCATTTACTATTTAATCGCAAATCCTTGTGAAAGGATAACTTGAAACAATTTTAGTAATATTAAAGTTGTTTCATCCTTATATAATTGGTGTAATTGCTCTCAAAAGAACTAAATTTTCACTTATTATACAAGAAAAAATGTTTTGCCTAGTGAAGAAGAATGACCAAAGAAACCTACAAGTAACCAATTTAGCACTTATAAATACTAAGGCTAAGCAAAATGATCACGGACAAAATGACTTATCTCAATTTTCAAGAATAATACCTTTAAATATTAAAAATCTCAATGATTTCTTAAAGAAAGCATAAATACTCACAAAGCTAATGCATAACTAACCTCAACAATATGATGTATTGGTAAATAAACAACACCACTATTTATAGAACAAGCATTTGAATAAGCCTGCAAGAATTATCAAGAACTTGAACATCTAAAGAGTGGACAATAAACATCTAAAAACATCTAAAGAGTGGACAATAAACATTTAAAAAATAAATTGAGATGAAAAAAATGTAGATGTCTCACAATTACACAATGATCACCAAATCACTTGATTCTACAAAGATTTATGACAAATTTGTAGGATTCTCATCCAACACCACCAACCATTGCAGATCTTAATTGTTGCCCTATTACTCTATGAGAGTGTTTATGTAGGGCTTATCATGATCAAGTGTATTGTCCACATTGCTAGTGTTCCTTGATTTGGATAAAATATTCCTAGCTTATAGAAAATCTTTTTGCCTACCTCGCTTTAAAACGCTTCACTTTCCACACTCCACACTATTTCCTCTCAATATATCAAAGGCAAGTGTAGAAGCAATACCCCATCCTAGAAGTCCTACATAACCACTTTCTCTAACCAATCTCCTAGTTTGATCAGGTATCAATTATCAATGGTTACTACACAACTTAAAGCACTTTCAATCATATCTAGATCATTCCCTAATACATTTGCAAATTATCTTCTAGGTACAAGACCTTGATAGATTGTTTCGACAATTTAAAAGCAAACATTTTAGATTTCCCCTTTCCTAATAAAGTTATTGGACATTAACTTTTCATAGGCACCATCCTCACATCACTAGCAATATCATCACCATCAAAAGGCCTAGTGGATTAATAACTCTATGGGCTATGGCTTATTTTGTAGCAATTATTAGGCGAGGATATCACATCCCCACTAGGATCACTCGGTGGCACAAAGTTGTCATCATATTCCTCTATATCATTAGAGTTAACAAGAGGGGTGTGAAATTTGGGAGTTCCCCTATCATGATAAATTATTAAGGTTGCATAGAGTGGCTTTCAATCAAGAAATTTAACCTTAAGCTATAATACTGCCCCATTCACTAATGGTCTATCACACTTCAAGTAGCAACTTCCATAAATTTAGGTTTGAAGCTATTGTTCCTAGGGTATACACATTATCTAAGTTTCACCGTCATTCCTTCTAGGGAATCTTAGATTTCATGATATGACCCCTTTTAATTTAGGTCATTCGAAGGGAATCTTAGATTTCATGATATGACCCCTTGTAAATTAGGTCATTCATTTTTCTCCTTCGTTAAATCAATTCTATCAATTTTGAGACCCTCATCTTGTACATATTTATGGTTATAGCTAGCTTAGCCAACCTATTTTAACAAGATTATGGATGATATTGTCTCGCCATTTCTGTTCGATAATGTACTTGTAAATGAGATATCTTACCACATCCTTGCTTACCTAGAATGATATAATCAAAGAATTTAGCTTGAGGTAGGAAACGTTTACTTTTTTGAATCCTTAAATGTTCATAGCTTTACGAATTTGCCACCCAAGAAAAGGACTCGTGTTGGTAAATCAAGGAGTCGAATCTCCATTAAATATGGATCAATACAAGTTCTATATTAAAGCAAAATATTGCATTGAAATATAGAGATGGGTCCTCATGTTTCAATTATAATAGAACAATCTGTTCAACATTGACGCTGCCATATTGTTCAGATACATCAAAATATATGTTTCACCCGTTGACATACAATTAAACATTGACGCTGCCATATTGTTCAGATACATCAAAATATATGTTTCACCCGTTGACATAAAATTAATAGTCAATGGCTTGCCAATGGTGCAGCAAGATTTGTAGATTCAAGCATGACTCTATGGAAACGTCTATGCAGCAGACTAAAACGTATTTCTTACCAAGGGGGACACTTAGTTTTTTTTTCAACTTTTTTTCAACTTCCTTATTATGTTTTACGTTTTAGTCTGCTATTTAGCCAATACCTGACTCTATATGGTGAAATATACGTCAACCCGAGCAAATAAGAATTGGCCTATGGCAAAAAGAGAGCCTACAAAAAAATTCACATGCTACCTCAAATGATGCAATTTACCAAAGAAGCAGACCTAACGTGAAGATGAGAGCAAGAAATCTATGGGCATACTTGGGACTCAATGCACAACCCCTACCCAAAATATCCATATGGCAGAATGTTAAGTTTGCATTGTTTGCTTTGTATGTACTTCATGCTAGTTTGTGTTGTTTGATTTGTAAGTAATTTATGCTTAGTGTTGCACCTCATCATTCCTTGAGGTACCGTCTATGGAATATTTGTTCTCCTTGTGGTATTTAATGTGAGTTGCAGTACCCTGGCAATGGAATATGAGGAATTGTGTGAAGGGTGTGCAGCATGTGGAACATTAAGAGTCATGTCAGCAAGAGATCCGTGTCGAATATGGAGTAACATGGCCCGTGATTTTATTCCCCTTGTATTGTAAAACCACTGATTTCTAATGAGCTTTGTGCCTATAAATACAAGCCCTTGGCATTGTGATAACAAAACTTGAAAAAAGATAAGTGACATCAAAGAAGCCCTAGTCATTCCTTGACGTTATTTTCTGGAATACATAAAATAACAAACTGAATCAGATGCAATAGAAAAAAAAGAGGACATGGAGAGCAAGTGTTTTAAGCTATTGAATCTGTTTCTGATGTGCTGCAAATTCCTTCTCTCGACTTTGAATTTCCTTCAAGATTCTCTCCTATGATTCCCTGTATTTTTTTCTTTCATGTAAATGGAAATTAGGAGCATAAAATTTACATGACAATGCTTGGAAGAGTCGTTTGTGTACTTCACCTACCGCCCTCTTTACTTTTTGCCAAAGTTACCAGGAGATGGGGATACTTGGAGACTCTAGAGGCTGGTAACAGTACTGGTACAGCTAATTTTCAAAAATAGGAGACCGGGGTACTTGGAGACAACAATTTTTGTTTAATATAATTTAATAATTTCTAGAAAATATCTTGGCATAGAACTTTGAAAACAAGAACAGTGGCAGAGTTTAACATCAACTTTAAAGTTCAAATACACAAATGTGAAATGTCATTGTGTCGAAGAGTCAAAAAGTTCAAAACTCACATAACATATTTCATATTAGATTATCATTACATATTGAAATTCAAAAATATGATAGTTTGATGCTGATACACATGCCAAAGGATATGAGACATTTTGTACTGTTCTTCTGAGAGTGGAAAAGGTTTGCATGGATGTCTCCCTATAAGATATTTGAGAAGACTGGAGATACTCAGTGGCTTCCATTATTTCCAACAGTTGAATTGATGTTACACAAATATCTCTTGTTACCATCCCAGTGACCCCTTTAAAAGAACAATGGTTAGTAAATCATGACACTACAAGAAAAGTGAATAATTGTACATCATTGATGAGTCTTTCTAGAGAGGCAATTGAGCAAATTGATCAGAAGACCATAGCGGCTATCACTATCATTACTAACAGATAAGTAATAATGAATTTGCAAGGGTGATGATAGAGGATAAGAATTAGAGTTTTTTATAACACCTTATGCCCTATGTTTTTTGGCAGAAGACGTCAATTTCTGGTTAGGAGACTTTAAAGACGGCAGGAGACGGCAATCAGAAGAACCCTGTGCACCGGGACATTTCAGGGGATGTCTCCATAACCGGAGGTGCCTCTCTGATACCGGGGGTCTCCGAGACGCCTCAGGGGTTAGGAGACAGGTCTCTTGGTAACTATGGTTTAGCCTTGTTATATGTTGGGCAACAAGACAGCAAAACATTTAGGCATTCCCAGGATGCTCAAGGGACGTCCAACTCTAATTTGGGGTATCCTAGAAGCTCTTGATGTTCCCCAAACAATGTGAGAGTTGTCTTGAAGCTCATGAGATGTCCAAAGACACTCTGAAGCATTCAACAACAGACACCCAAATGACATAGGATCTAAAAGTTACATTTCATCTATGCATCCCTTAGTGTGCATCCCGAAGTCCCTAATGAGGAACAGCGATAAATTTCTATTTTGATAGCCAAGGAAAAAATTTGAATACATTTTATCCCTTTTGGCAATTCAATGCTCTAGCTTTGTCCATCTGTATATTCTCTAGGTATAGTTCTCTGAAAGGACAGCTATGCCTATTTAGATTTTGAGACAAAAAGCTGTTCTTTGGTAACTCCCATCTGGAACCAGACTAACTCCCGAGCAACAACAATCACAAGACCGCTGCACTAAGAAGATGCCCTTCCAAAAGTGGCATTACCACTCAAGAAAATTGAGTATCTTAAAAATCTGACAACCACTGTAATTCAGTAAAAGCTTCAACAGATATTTTTTCTACAAGTATCTTGTTCAACTGTAGAGAAACCTAAAAATAATAATGAACTAATCTACTTCTGTAATGAAGAACCCACTTCGCAATTTCTGCTCTGGGGGTGTTGAGTTCTGTAAAGAGACAACATCAGAGGAAAAATGCCAATGAACTAAAGTGGAACCTATTGATCAAGAGAACATAACTCACCAATGATCAAATGCAGCCACAGTACATATTTATGATCAAACCAAAGAATCATTAAATAAGTTATGGGAAGAGATGTCTTTCAACACCGATTTCCCTGTCATGAGACCAGTAACGAGGCAACTTCAAATATTATTTACATTCAGTGATCATACCCTTAGAGAGTGAGAAAATGAGTAAACAAAGAAGTGTATCCCAAAGTTGATGAGAGATATTTCGTAACAAAATCTGTAATGCATAGCCTGATGCTAAACTTTTATGATTTCAATTTTCAAACAAGGTCAGAAGCATACATTTGAAAGGAGATGTTAGCAACCTGTATCTTCTAATCAGAAGATAAATACATCATTCCAATATACCATATCTTTCATTGGAAAAATATACATAGAACACGATTTTTTACAAGTTGTTTGATACAGTAGAGCTGCTCAATCCAATGAAAGGTCTTCAGATCTAAAGCTGCTCAGGATTGTCATTTGCAATCCAATCCCAATGATTCAGCATAGACACTTGCGCTAAAGTAGTACCTTCACAAACATTAGTCATTGTGAAGAAGAACAAAACGAAATTAATATTTCTAGATATCTTACAAACTTCATGTCAGCATTAGTACTGGAAACAATAACATTATGCATTTTCCATGGGATGAAAAAACGTTGGACAAAACTTGCTTACTTGGTTATAGAACTACTTTTGTAACCATCTTAAAATGTTCTAGTGACTGCTCTTTATGCAAAACCAAAGCCTTCTGCAATGCCTCCTTCAGTAATAGCATGGAGGCGATCATACATCATCTTGAAACAAGAGTAGGGTGGAATAACAAGCTGATAAAAGCAAGTGTGTGCAGTGGGAAGCCAACTCAAGTCAGTATAGGCTCTGTGGATATGAAATTTTGAAGAAAGACCAGAAAACCCCTCAGCAGGAAGATGGGCCAAGGATGTTGAGAAGAAAAGAAGCTTTCTCCGTTCCTCCATTTTCATATCCTCAACCACCTGTATAATATAGAACAATTTTGCATTGGAAGAAAGAAAGAATCAAAAACAAATAAAGATAATAGAGATGCCTACAACACAAATTTGGCAAGTGATGCAGAAACCCCAGAAATAACCACTATATGGATCATCCACAGGAGATGTCAGAAAGAACAGCATTCAAAACAAATCGAACTGATAGACTCATCTATTAATATAATCATTTTGCATTTTGTAACTAGAGTTCTGCATCATCAGAGAATAACTGTGAAGCTCTCCTGTAAGATTTTTCAATTAAATAGTTCAAAAACTATTATCATATTTTCAATTTTCTCTCTGTCCCACTACAGACAATTTATTATCCATATGCAAATGTGGCATATTCATAATTATCATGATACCCTCAAAGGAGTTCTAAATGTCACAATTACATCAAAGAGAAATATTACAACTACCCAGATTCAATAAATATGCTAACAAACTGTCACCCCAAGTTTTGAGGTTGTAGACAAGAAAACTGACATGAGTTTACTGATAGACCGAGAAGTGGTGTTACCCAGGGATGCGTTTCCTGCATAATTTGACCCATCCCCAAAAAGGAAACGTCTCGAAAACTTGGAAACTTTCTGAAACCCGTCCCCTGGCTGTCCCATAAAATTAATGTTTGAGTTTTGATAATTTGTTTGACTTCCACTGTCATGTGAACTCTCAATTTAAATTATTTAACACAAACATTACGTGTTAAGGTTCTATAATGTATATAAGCATGCTTCATCCATGTTTTCATATAAACATTTTAAATTTTCCCTATTTTTTTATATAGTTATCCCCACTGCCGTCCCCCACTGTCCCCTGTTCCAAGCAAAAAATCTGTCCCGGAAACCCATTTCCCTGTCCCCCCATCCCAGAAACCTGGGGTAACATAGCCAAGAACCAAAATTCCAGGGAACCACCGTGGTTAGTACATGGCCCACCCCACAAAAGAGTACAGAAAAAAATACTCGTAAAACAAGGAAAATATTGATATAAGCAAAGATTGTATGCAACAATAACATGTATTAAAGATTGAAATGGAAATCTACAGTAGATTTATCACAGTTACATATTAGAAGAACAAGATTAATAATGCAGTTCTACATCTATGATTTCTAATGAACACGATTAACTAATGACAAAAAGATTATTAGTCATGACACAATGAGAATAATAAAACATGTTAAGGCATCATTGAGCAAGCCACCAATCTGTCTTATTACGAGCAGATCAGAATTCTTATTTTTATTGTAGAGGGGAACCATTGCAGTGCCTATGCCTGCACGTATATGTTCATAAACCATTAATTCTTAAATGCCCAAAACGTATGGATAAATGCAATAAAACATAATTAGGGTCCAAATGACATATCATGGCTTTTTCACCATTTGCAAAAACAAAAGAAAATTACAACCAATGGCCCAAACCAAAAGGGCTGGAATCAAAGTTCACTTTGGTGTGCTTATCTTTAATTGCCTCAAGGTTAAACTAATTGTAAATGTGAAAATTGCATGCCCTAGCACTTCCCCTCCTGTTTTACCCCAATTTCAACACACGTTTATTATCATAAGATGATTCTTCTAGAGTAACCCAATTTGGGCACAGGTTTATGACATTATGTTCTTAATAGGATCATTTTAGAATTGGCTAATGTGCACACGTTTATATTCTTCAAGGGTCCTAAAAGGCCTTGACATATCTCTTTGGGGCATGTTAAATGAGCCACCCCTAGATCATCATAACATAGTTGTAACACTCCCCGATTACTCGTCGAGTGTCCAGTAATCGCCGCGCAGGAAAAACTCACCGATTTTTTACGAAAAACTCAGTCGTGGTTTTATTCTTGCATTAAACAGCAAAAAATGGCTTTTTCATTCATATTTTCACATTTCCAGCAGTTGGGTTTGTGAGTTCTTGGGCTTCCAAGCCCTTGCTAGGTGATTGCAAAGTATTGGAGGCAGATTTGAGTGGATTTAAGGTGGATTTCAACTGTTTTTTCAAGAAAAATCACATTCCCAGGTAGGTTTGCTGAATGTGTTTTTATGGTTTTTAAAACATTCTATTCTTTTTTTGTTGCTTCTAAATGAATACAAAATCATTCCTAAGTAGTTAGAAATTATTATAAATCATTAGAAGAATATTCAACACTAATTTTGAAAATTTTTGTTGAATGATTGAATCTATCACTATTTTTTAAAAAAATATCTAGTTTGTTTTAAAATATCAAACCCTAGCAGTCCGTTTAGCTTTTTTTAAACTTAGAATTATGCCTAAAAATATTGAAACTAATTTAGATAGTTTCTAACTTTGTTTAATTGTTTAACAGTTAACTAAAATATTTATTTTGTGTTTATTAATTTCTGTGTAGGGCAGCAGTTAACCATTAAATCAGCATGGCAAATTCACAAGTAGTGTGACCACTAACACCATGCCCTTCTGGATATATAGGTACCCGGCCTAAAAATGCTAGAGATAAGACATGAAGGTATGCCTATGAAGCACCAGATGAGCCTGGGAAGGTGATTTGCATAAGATGTGAGTAATTTCTGGAGGCATAAACCGCCTCAAATACCACCTTGCAGGCATTAGGAAGCATGATGCAAATCCATGTAACAAAAATACAGAAGAGATACAAAGATTTGTTAATTCCATACTTGCAGCTGGGGAAGAGAAAAAATTGCAAAGGGGGAGGGAAAGATTAACTGTGAGGGCAGCCATAGCTAAAACTCAAGGTGCTCCTATAGACATTGAAGAAGAAGAAGCAGCACTTGAGAGCATAGTAGGCTCTCTTTGTGGCCTGCACATTTGCAAATAGAGTGCCTCCTCTTTTACCACTACTGCTTCCTCTAGTAGAGTGATTGCTTCTTTACCACCATCAGCATCAGGGATAGCCAATTATTTTGTGCACAAGAACACACCTGGAACACAACCATCATTAGAGGCCACTGGATGGGAGGCAAATGAGAAAACAGACATTGTTGTTGCTGATTTTTGGTATTTCAACATCTCATTGCATGTGGTTGAGAGTCCCTATTGGCTAAAGTTGGTGACCGCAATGACAGTTTCGGTAAAAGGTTACAAGACCCCTTCTTGCAAGGATTTGAGTGAGGTTGGTAAATAATCGGAATCCATTGAATTTCACTATTAAATTTTAATTGTTTTTTCTTGTTTATTAAATCAAATTGTGTACTAAGACTTGATTTCACTTTGATTTTGTAGATTGCTCGTAAATGCAGTTGATAGGGCAAGAATAGTGGAGGACCAAAGAAAAGAGTGGAGTACATTTGGCTGCACCATTCTTTCTGATGGGTGGACAGATGGAAAAAACCGAACCATTATTAATTTTTTGGTTGCTTGCAAGGACAATGTGGTGTTTAAAAATCGGTTGATGCCTCCAACAAGATAAAAAATGCACAAACATTGTCATTAATGTTGGAGAATGTTGTCATGGAGGTGGGAATAAAGAATGTGGTGCGAATCGTCACAAATAATGTGGGAGGTAATTTTATGTCGCATATGATTAAATATTAATAAGTGATTTTTAATTTAGTTTTGAGGTGAAATATGGAAACTAATTATAGATTATTTTTACTAATATGCCAGGTAAAATCTTCCAAGAGAGGCACCCCACTCTTTTTTGGACACCTTGTGCAGCACATGTCCTTGACCTTCTTTTGTAGGACATAGGAAAACTTGATTGGGTGACTCAAATTGTGGAAGATGCAAGTCAGATCACAAAGTATATCTACAATCACCCTTGGGTTTTGAATTTGATGAGAGAGCACACTAATGGGAGAGATTTGGTGAGACCCCTTGTCACAAGGTTTGCAACAATTTTCTTGACGTTGCAAAGCATTCTTGTTACATTGGCTTCTTTGAAACAAATGTTTGTGAGTCAACGATGGCTTGACTCAAATTATTCAAAGAAGGCTGAAGGAGAGGTTGTCGCGCGCATAGTCTTTGACCACAATTTTTTGCAAAAGGCTTTTGAGATTGTGAAGGTAACTTCAAAACTTGAATTTTTAATTATTATTGATTGAAGTCTCTCATTATTAATTTCTAACTTACTAAGTTAGCAACTTCATTAATTAATCCTTTTGTAAACTAATTTGTATTTTTCAAATTTCAATTGTAGGTGTCTGAGCCCCTGGTTAGAGTTCTGTGCTTGGTTGATGGGGATCAAACCCCAATGGGGTATCTTTATGAGGCCATGGATAGGGCCAAAGAGTCTATAAAAAATTACTACAAAGGGGGATAGACTCATATGACCCCATTTGGGAAATTATTGATAGGAGGTGGAACAATCAACTCCACCAACCCATTCATGCAACAGGGTACTTCCTCAACCTCTGTTTCAAGTACGATAATTCTTATTCAAATTTTACTAAGACTTGATTTCACTCTATTTTTGTAGGTTATGTACTGATACTTGATTTCACTTTGTATTTGTTTCAGGTACGATGATTCTTTTTCAGATCCTAATGGAGAGGTCATGGAGGGCCTCTCTCTATGCATTCAGAGGATGATACCCGATGCTCTGGAGAGACCTTGTTGTGACCGAACAACAAATCTATGTGGAATCAAAGGGTAATTTATTCTCTTCAGAGCTAGCAAAGAGAGCAAGAGGCACTCAGACCCCGAGTAAAACATTTGCAATTTTGCCATTTGATAAATTATGTTTTCGCTTTTCTCTTTGCTTTCTAACTTCTCAATATTTTATTTTGCAAATGTTTGGTGGCAAAGTTGGGGTGGAAATACCCCACATCTTAAGAAAATTTGCTCTCAGAATCTTATGCCAGCCTGGTAGCTCATCCCATTGTGAGCGCAATTGGAGCTTATTTGAGTCCATCCACACAAAGAAGAGAAGCAAGTTATCCCAAAAACACCTCAATGACCTTGTCTATGTGCAATATAATCTTAAGTTGCGCATAAGAAAGGCACAGGAAGCACCAGCTGGTCCAATTGATTTGGACGATATAGATCCTTACAGTGATTGGACGGCCCAGGAGCAACCTCCATTGTTTACAGAGGATGACATCACAAATTTGGAGAGGCATGCTATGGAGGAGGGGGTGGATTTGGTTTCACATTGGATGACATTGAGGAGTCAGATGAGGAGTCACTGCCAGTGCGAGGAGGAACTACATCCAGGATGGAGAGCGAGCCACACACATCATCAAAAATACCGAGCGAGGAGGCACAGTCACGCCCAATGCAAGGTTCTACTACTAGGACTAGACCCTCTAGTTCCTCTCCCGTATTTGCTAGTAGAGATGGGAAGAGGAAGATGTAATTGTAACGATGTATTTACTTCTAGTTTTATAGAAACTATTTAGAACTATTTTGCTTCTAGCCATCAGCATTACACATGAGAATGTGATTTTGTACCCACTTTGCGTTTATATATATATCTAAACTCAACTTGTTTCTTTTGTGTTCTCATTAATTAAGTCATTGGATGCATCTTCTCATTGAGTTTTAAAAAAAAAAATACATTTCTAATTAAAATTAAGTTGTTTTTAAGTTCCCAAGTTTTTTAAAAAACAGGCCGAGTTTTTCCCAAAAAAAAATTTCAGGCTTTGGCGAGTTTTGGCTGAGTCCAAATTTTTCAACTATACATCCATATCATGTCACATTCAAGGCATTGGGACAACATATCAGTGTATTTGTCTCTTGACATTTTGCAAGTTTGCAGCAACCTACCTCAAGCTCCATCAACACTCAGGATCCAATTCCACGGTATATTTTATACTCTCACTATTAACTCATTTATGGGTCTTGCCCAAAGCATGAAGGAAACGTTGGTGCACTTGCACACTCTAACTTAGCAAGCTACATGATGCTATTAAGTCATTTATGGGTCTTGACCAAAGCATGAGGAGAAAGTTGGTGCGCTTGCACACTCTACCTTAGTTTACTTCAGATATTGACAGATGATTATTAGTTGTAGGTAATAAAATCAGGAACAAAGTATTTCTTAAAGTGGTACTGTAATTGTATCCAAGAAGCGATTTTGTGATTGCATGCTTGATCACAATGTATTCTAGGAACAAAGCAGTTTGTCATACCATCTATAAACCACAATCAAGGTGCACTAACACAGAATATAACCACAAAATTCCTTCATGTGTAGAAACAACACAAAATGATGACTATGATTTAGATTCAGCTCTTGTCCTTGGCCTCTGTATTGCAGCTACCATTAATATAAAAATGTCTCAGATCTAAGGCCGCCCTATATTCATCTAAATGAATTAATTAATGTTGTTATCTTGCAGATGTAAAAGGATCCATCAAGGAGGTTTCACTGATGCTTTCCACCACGTCAATATTTCTCGTTACTACAAAAAACTAAAAAGACAATAAGTTGGCTGCTTTGCTTGCAAATCGAGGGATGTCAATTCAACAGCATCAAAGAGATTTGAAATCAGGCAAGCATGTGTATGAATCAGGAGGTCTCATGGAAATTTTAGGCATTGATGTCCCCCCATGAAAATAAGATTGAAATATCAGGCAGCAATGTGATGGAATTGGTAAGAAGTGTTTCATATTTCAAGCTATCCTTTTTCAGTTGTTTTTGTAGATGACTTAGCATAAATATATGCACAGCATGTACCATACAGAAAGCAGGGAGTGGTAGAATTATTGAGGAAAGAACACAAATTTGTCAGCTTTAGTTGTGTTAACTTCCTAGAAATATATTCATGGGGTAGAAGCATACAGAAGGTACGCAAAGTGTTTTGACAAGAGGCACACAAGACTATACAGATTAAAATCAGATGGGCGTGCTGAGAAAAGTCTCCGTCAAGATAAGAACAGAGCAACTTTTGGCAGCATCCTCCCAGCCTCTGACTGATAAAAACAATTTTGAACAGGACATAACAGAGCTCAACAACAGTAACAGCAATTCAAAATGGTGTTAGAAATGTGCCTGTGGCAATTAGATAGTTTAATTGAGATTCTAAGGTTGAACTGTGCTGAGGTAGCACTTGTCCTCAGAGATGAAGATGCAAGTAAGAATCTTCATCTAAATAAGAGCCATGAAAAAACAAAAAAATCTACCTTGTCTTCCAGTTCTCCATAATATTTATTCTCCTGTAAATTCTACTTATCTCCTATGCCATTAGTAACATTCTAGTCAAACCACAGGGCAGCAAGTAAGAATCATAAATGCAGCATTTACTGAATAAGGAAGATACTAAATAGGGTATGGAGATTGATTAAGTACATGGAAACCAGATTTCTGTCAGGTGTTGATAGACATGCATTAGATGTGAAAGCATGGATGGCACCATATACCTCAAGGATATGTCATCTCGTGAAATGTGATGGTAGCAAAACATGTTCATAATAGGCTTGTTGAAAGAACTTTGGAGATTTTCAAGCAAGTCCAATACGCAGGTGTGCAGCCAAACTCATTGTCCTTTTCTAGTATACGTGAAGCGTGTGCCAAAAGTTAAAACAGTAACTTTATAATAGAGTAAGCAAAGCCGTCAGCATATTTGAAAGCAGACTTTCTATGTTTTAGTTGTGGCTGCTTTGTTATTTGATGTACGGATGACTGTTAATGTGCACAGGAGGCGCATGAATTATTTGACGATGCTTGCACCATACTCTCATGAATATGCACAAAATGGGTTTGTTGAAATTGCCTTAACTTTAAACAATTGGAGTTGACAAGTGTGACAACTTACCAGCAAACTCCCTGATAATGTCTAAGTTTCGGTGCTCCAAATTGATTGAAAGCAGATTTTTCAGATGCTGTCACTGCAGTTTACCTGATTGACAAGTATGCAAAATGTCAAGGCATCAAATGGCACAAAAATTAGAGCACATTTGATAGTTTGATCCAAGCCGTCCATTAGTATGATACTTCTTAGACATATGTATAATGATAATGCCATAGACTGTTTGTGTGTAGTGTAATTAATGGTATGTTTTTAAAAACTAAAATTATTAAAGATAAATAGATATCATAGCATGCCTTATGAGGTACTCTAGTGCTCCTGTACCCTTTTATATTAGTTTTTGGCATGCAATTTATGGCAGATAGCGACAATGCCCGATCTCCACTCTGCCTTACAAAGTGATTCTAAACAGAAGCTTTAAAAATGGACTAACCAATTAGTTAATCGATAGTATTTTCTTCTGCACAAGAAAATTCAAGAACTCAACAAACATGACAACCGGTATCACTAGAGAAAACTCCCATTATGGTTGCGAAGGCAACTCTTACCATGCATTCTTAAAGGTTAAAATTACACAGGTTTCATTCATGGAACACTCCTATCCTAGAGACTATGCATACAAGACATCAATTGCAGGTTTTGCCTCTAGAAAGTCGACCATCATCATTAAATTAGACAAATGTTCTCTTTTAGCCCTGAGTTATCAAATATTTTACATTTTCACTTTAACTGCAGGCTCGACATCAAGGTCTCTAATAATAACTTTACACACTTTTATTGTATAGACTATGACTCATTTTAATGGTTGTTCCTTCCAATAACTTTACTACTAAAAGGAAAATGAACTCAAAAACAAAGATTACAGTTACATGTGGTGTAGACAATGTCAATAACAACAAGAACTTCATTGGCATTATATAATGCCGCATACATCTAAACTCCAAAACTCATCCTTAACAAAAAAAATCTCATGAAAACTATTTGTATTCAAATAACAAACGCGCACACGCTTGTATCTAGGAAATGTAGCGAATAATGCTAAACAGCGATTTGACCATTTAACATCAATGAGGCAAAAAGCATCTCCAAAAACCTCTATGTATATGATTCTATTAGTAGAAAGAGGCAGTCAGATTTTAAAAAGATGCAACCTCTCAGGACAGCTTGATAACTACTAATATGTGCAAAATAAACTATCATTTTATGCTCATATTGGATAGGTATTGGCATCATCAGGGCTAATGTCAGTGTCAATGGTATTCACACTAACTTACTGACACAAACTAACAAACAACACCTTGTATCTAAAATTAAAGGTTAATGTTCTCAATCAATTTTATTTAAAACTCTAGATTTTTATGTGAATTTGATTTCCTGCAACTTTAATATAAGAGATGAACTTGTTAGTTGGATCAACCTTACACCTTTGACTTACTGGATTGCAACACGAGGTTGGCTGCTCCCTTCACTAGAATGTTTTTCCAACTTCAGTAAATCAAGATGTATTCCAACATCAAGGGTAGGAATCCTATCAACAAAACTCCTAAAACTTCAATCAGGTTAAGACTTAGTTAGGCTTAATGAATAATATGTACAAATGGACATAAAAAATGCTGAACGTCTCAGATGCAGTCCTGAAGGCTGGAGCTCCTCAATACGCTGGCCTCGATATTTTGGCTCTCTTACCTCTCTCCTAATGGGCATGTCCTTCTGACATACTTCAGGGTGGCCCACATTATCATATACATTTTGGACCTTTCTTGGTACCACTGCCTAGTGATCCATCTGTGGCAATAAACATAATATTTTTCTCTGCTTTATCCAATGCACATCTCTGAACTTAGCAGAGTTTCCTAGGTTGCTGGACCTTGCATCTCAGCAGCAAATTTATAAGTCGGTTCTTTCATCAACAGAATCTCATTTAACAACCACATTACTCCATATAGGTTTACTAGGGTATACAATAAATTAAATTTTCAGCTGTAGCAATTTTTTCCTCTCTACATGGCTATGGCTCATCTAAAATTTGTGTATCATATCCTTCAGCCAAGTGCTCTGGCTATGATCAAAGATGACAATAAGCTCAAAATAGATTTACTGAAGTTATTTAGGAAAAATATGTTTGCTTTAGAACATCTGCTGAAATAAATTGATTTTTGCATCCATGTCCCCATGATATTATTTGGAATAGTAAAGGTGTCTACTGAAATAAACCTGGGAACCATGTAGCCTTGAGGGTTTAATGTACTTGCAAATATATGCTACATTCACTTGTGGACATCTCTATTTTTTTCTTGGCCCAACATCTTTATCAAAATATTACTCAGACACCTTTATAATTAATCTTGTCTTGAAAATTTTAAATCATGCACATTCCCTTACTTGGACATGCACAAGCTTAAGCTTTAAAATTAACTTCTTGTATTCTATGCCTTTATCTTATCCAAGCTTAAGCTTTAAAATTAACTTCTTGTATTCTATGCATTGGTTTCCTGAACAGTTGTGCCTTTATCTTATCCTAGAAGCTTCATAATTGACTATTACATGCCACATGGGATGGCATTTTATGCACAAATCGTTCCTATCTGTTTAATGTCAAGTTCAACAATCTCCATTTGATGTCAGTGTCAACAGGCTTATGGTATTATCGACCAAATACAAATGCAATGCTAACTGATAGCAACTTGCAGCTGAGATTAGCCACACTTCTTTGAATGTCAGGAATCCCAAAAGCTTTTCAAATATAGTTAATTTTAGTTCCCAAGATTTCTGATTTGCAGTCCTTTTAACCAAAACAATTCCAACAGAAAACCCTAAAGACTCTACATTGGGGCGATAGTCTTCGACTCCAAGAGCATGCAAAACAAATCTATTAGCAATGTCCCTAAAGGTTCAAGGTTGGCATGTGGAGCTGTTGCTACCAATACACCAGGTCCTGTGGGTCAACATCATATGGACCTTCTCCATCGGTGAAGAATCGTCATGCAGAAAAGAATGAAAGAGTGATGATTGTTTTGAAGGCCACAGCTGGTTCTAATTCAACAGTTGTGCTTTCCTCTTTTCAGTTTTTCTGACAAATAAACATCAGTCCATATGTGCCAAAGGGTTCTTCAAGAGAACTAGCACTATAGCTTGTATTTGGTTTGCTGTTTCCTAAATCTTTGGTCATCTCTTCGATCTCCATGAATGGATTAAGAATTCTTGGAAACCCTTCATAATGGAGGACATAACTTTGTATCCATTTGCTCAAGGAATTTTCATTATTGTGCATGGGTATACAAAAAGATCACTAGGTCCTTTTGATAGTTGGACCTTGGTTCTAGAACTCAACACTACTTTACATGAAGCTGCGGTATTCTAAGTCGTTGTCCTTTGTACAATCATTTGTGATTGTACATTTGTGACTTAGTTTTTAATAAAGTACTTTACTAATTAATGTTATATTAATGCTCGTTTAGGTATATATAGTTTATCAGGTAATTTCTATTTGCTCAGTTCAATAACTTTGAATCTTTCAAAATGTTTCTATTTTATTTCTAGGTATTTTCTCTATATAAGGAAACTGCGTCTCCATTTGTAATCACTCAATCATTGAATAATAGTGTTCCACAAGGGCACATTACGTCCCTTGTAGGGGAACGTTTCCAAGGCTTGGTCACTTCAAGGAAACGTCCCCCGCAAAACCACCATGTCCACCAAGGATGCCCCCAAGTCGCTTGCTATATGGAAAATGCCATTACATACTAAATGCAATCTTTAACTTCAGAAAATTAGTTTGTCACTCATTGGATACTTGCAAAGATGTTATATTGCAGATTCTTCCATGAAGATTTCAATTTGTATATGAGTGCCACCCCCTCCACCACTACTCTGCCACCGTCCCCCACTATCCCTTTGTTGTCCCCAAATTTAGGCCCTTGGTCCACTCGTTTCCAAATCTTGTCCCCTTGTCCCCCCATCAGGAAACTCCATGGAACATTGATTGAATAACGAAATATCATTACATGGTACCAGAGCAGGTCGAGGGGATTTTCAATTGTTTGGCGGATTTTTAAACTATAATTTAAAATTTGTGGCCCTCTACCTAGAAACATTTTCCAGAATTTTTTTCCATCAATTTTTTCATAAAAAAATTGTTGCGAGGGATTCGAGAGTTTCTTTCTAGAATTTTTGAAGGGTTTGTTTTGAGGCTTGCATCTGAGGTTTTTCAGCCCAAGTGACCTCGTTGCATTCTTCTCTTGTCCGCACGCGCAAAGGAAGCTTTTTTTTAGTGTGCAGCCTGTGATTTTTCCTGTTTTTACGTACCGTTTTCGCAGGTTTTCTGGTTTTTGAGGACCATCTATGAAGCATGCAACCCACATGTTCTCTACTTTGCTACCCGCACCCTTTGTCTTCTACAAGTTGCATTTGATTTTTCCTTGGGCCGCGTTTTCCTGTGTTTAGGGCTCTCATGTGACTGAATTTTTTAAGTCGTGACTTTCAGAAAATCGCGGAGTCTTTTGCTGAAGATTTTGTTTTTGGTGACTTGCTCCCAAAAACAAGGGTTTTCAAAATTGTGGATGCTGTTTGCACGAATTTTTCATAAAATCATGGTTTTTTTCAGTTGGCTAGGGTTTCTTCAGAGGGCAGAAGCTTTTTTGTGGGTTTTTGTGAAACCCGCAGCTATAGTTTTCCAAATTTTCCGCACCTAGCGTATGAGGCCTAGGAATGTGTAGAAATTTTTTCTCGGTTTTATGACAAAATCGTGGGTTTGAAGACTGTTGCACCCTCTGTAGGGTTTCTAAGCAAGGGTTTCACTATTTTTACATGAAAATCAGATATTTTGACATTTGTACCAGCTGCTGGTTGAAGGTTTTTACTAGTTTTTGACAAAAAAAATCAGACTCGTTTGAAGATCGAGTTTGCCTCATTTTTTTGTGGATAAGAAAATGGGAGGGATGGCATCATTGACCAACATCATGTTGGAGGGCAATTAGCAGTTCAACGGCAGGAACTACAATGCTTGGAAGCAGAGGATGCTCTCAATTTTTGAGTTCCGGTGCCTAGACCAGATTCTTCTGCGTACATATACTTGTCCAAGAGTAGCAAGCAAAGACCAGGACAAGTTTGATGAACATAACCAAGAAGCAGCTATGCTGCTAAAGTTATCAGTCACCGACAAAATACTTTCGGAATAGCCATTTGGCAAGACTGCTACAGAGAATTGGGCACACCTGAAAAGTCTCCATGAAACGTCAAATAAAAGCTGAGCTATCTTTTTGAAGAATATGTTGTTTTCCCTTATGATGGAGAAGATGTTTTTGCAGGAGCATCTCATGAAGATCAAGGAAATATGCGATCAACTGAACACCTGGTCGCGAGATGGAAGAGGACATGGTGTTGACTATGCTTAAGAGTCTACCACGATCTTGCAAACACTTTATTGAGACATTCAACATTACCTCCACTAATGTTGACTTGAAGTTTGATGAGTTGTGTAATAAGCTATTGCAGCAAGCTAGGTGGAGACAGCAGTTTGGTAGCAACAGTGATATGGTAAGCGCAGAACAAGCATTATTTGCGACAAATAAAGGCAAAGGCATGTCCACTCAACAAAAAGGACAGCACTCTCTTCCATCCTGATGATGGATTACTTGAAGTTTGATGAGTTGTGTAAAAAGCTATTGCAGCAAGTTAGGTGGGGACAGCAGTTTGGTAGCAACAATGACATGGTCAGTGCAGAACAAGCATTTTTTGCTACAGATAAAGGCAAAGGCATGTCCACTCAACAAAAAGGACAGCCCTCTCTTTCATTGGATCACAGAGTGTGATCCGAAACGTTGATGCTAAAAAATTAAAAATACATACACAATCAAAATCAGAAGCTATTCAATAATTTTAATGGATTGTGGAAATCTGATAACACTAACCTTGAAATTGTTTAAGAAATTACAGAGTAAATACTAATAACATGTTTAAAAAGAAAGCAAGTACAATTTGCGGTACCAAAAAGCTCGTGTGGGACATTATAGACCTTGCTATTGAATCAAAGTTTCATGCAATTAAGGAATGGCCAGTACCAAACACTTAATCAGCAGAGAGGATTCTTAGGTTTATGCATTATTACTGATGTCTTATCAAGGAAATTTCTTATCTTAACTGTTCTGCTTAAAGATTTGAACAACAAAAGAAAATTTGAGCAGACAAATTAGCCAAGCCTTTGTGAAACTAAAAAGGATGATATGCACATGTTCCAGTTTTACCAGGGAAAACTGATCCTAATGCCTGAGGGCATCTTGGATACCAGAGATGGAAGGCTAAGGAAGCAAATCCTAACAATACATATACTGCAATGGAAAGAGCTTTCAATAGGGGATGCTTCCTAGACAGAACCTGCACACTTCACTATTTATATTGATTGCACACCAACCAATTCAATTAATAACAAATGCAAACCCCACAACATGTTACACATTAAAATACTGCTTCTGAACAAAGCATAAGATCACAAAAAAGAATAGAGCAGAATATTGTTGTCCATGCAAATAAATACAAAGGATACTAATGCTGGTATCTACATGCATGCCAAGATACATCTAACTCGCATAAAATAAAGATGCGATTTGTTTGAATGAGTTGCATTGCATGCAAAATTGCATGCTATTTTCCTATGTAATAGAGGGTTTAACTTATGTGGAAACAATTTAAATAGATCTAAGAAACCATGCAAAGGCTAAATATGCCCTCAGATACAGTATTATTTGAACTCTATCATAACGGGCATATTTAAGCATAGGAAATGACTTTCATCCCCATGTAAGAAGACATTGTAAAAGAACAACATTGATTGTTCATGAAAATTGGTGTGACAGCAGAACTTTGAAGATTTGTTATCATTACAAATTAAGGTTAACTCACCTATGGGCTTTGGTTACTCTCTATCTATAGGCAGTATAAGACAATTGGCTTAAACATGTTTGACATCCAAGATTTCAGTTTAATGTGTAAAATCTCAAATTGGTAGTACTTTGATGCACTAGAATCCCATTAAAAACAAGACTAAACCAACTCTATTCTACAAACTACCAGTATACAAAGCAATCAAAGATCAGACGTGATCCACTTTCAATTTGTGAATTCAGCAAGTCTTCCAAGTTCTACTTTCACACCAATTTTTACAGATAACAATCATATTTTTACAATATCTTCTCATACCTCAATGAGAAGTAAGTCGTTTCTTCCTTAAAGACACTGCTAATGATAGAGTATTCCAAGTATCACTTCATCCTAAGTTGTCTTTGACATGCCCCCGACGTAGAAAGCACTACCTTTATCAGATTGCAGTCATATTAATTAAAAATTGGGCGATGCAAATTAATAAAGGTTAGTAAGGGGGGCCAACTTAAGGCACATGAAATGAAGATATTCGCAAAGGGCTGACCTAAGTCAAAGGAATATAATAGATTTATAGAGCTAACCGAGGTTAAAATAAGTATAATTATCTGTGATTATTAAGCAACATTCCCAAGGCAGTGATTAACTTTGAAAGTAGGTGTCCTATTGATGTGCGTTTTATGACTCACCAAACACTAGAACAAAATGCCAAAGTATCTTATCCTCTCTTGATCAAAGTTTCGTATATGCTAAGATTGCGAGAAGATCACATAGGTCACTCCAAGGTTCATTTCGTGTCAGGTCTTGACCGTGGATAAGCTCCATGGTTGATGTGATTTGTTGTTTAATCATGAGGGGCCATAAGTTTGTAAACTTGAAATGGATTTCAAATCATACTGGGTGGGAGCTATCGATAGATTTTGCAAAGAAACACTTTTTCTTGGGTTTTTCAGAATATGCGGAAAGCAAATGAGAGTAGGATTCAGGAAATCTATTCTACTACTAAGGGTAATGATAACAATGAATATTGTTTTGGTGGACAAATTCCAAATAACCAAGCTCCGGTTCTCCAAGTTAAACTACAACTACGCGTGAACCAGTGCAATCTTCAAGGGGTTATGCAATTGATTTTCATACCACAATGAACACCATCAAAATGAACAATGTGTGTTGGATGATAGAAGTTAAGCATACATAGAAATAGGGTTCAGACTAACTTTGCACAACGATTTACAATCAGTAAAACGTCAAAAGTATGAACCAAAAGGAATTCATCAAAACACCATATTTTCCATTGCAATCACAACACTTGATCTAACAACCTAATCTAAATGAGGGAATTATGAAATCAAGCAAGCTTCAAGACACATCAAAATAATCACCAAACTTCAATGAAAATTTTATTGTCTCAATAGCTCTTAGCAACAATCTCAAAGTTCCACTGCTTACAAATGAGAAGGCCTTTATATAGGTCTCCAATTACAACGAGTGGCCCCGATCAAAACAATAATAGATGGCCCAGATTTTGCAAATAATCACCAAACTTCAATGAAAATTTTATTGTCTCAATAGCTCTTAGCAACAATCTCAAAGTTCCACTGCTTACAAATGAGAAGGCCTTTATATAGGTCTCCAATTACAACGAGTGGCCTAGATCAAAACAATAATCGATGGCCCAAATTTTGCCACCTTAGTCCTAATTAGGGTTAGGGCAAAGAAAAGAGAATCTACATTAATGCAAAGGAATTACATTGACCAATCAAGAGGAATCCACCATCTTAGTGGGTAATAAATGCCCACTATGCTTGCCCATTCAGCAGGAGAGTGGAGCGACATGAATGCCCTATGTAATAAATGCATCTTTGTCTTCCTTGAATAGATTATTCTTGATTCCCTTACTTAAATGCAGTGAATTTTGACTTGAAGACCTTTGACCAACGGGTGGAAATGACTGGGCACCATGCCAACATTCTGGGTGTCATGTAGGCCCATGCCTTTTTTAAAGGCATCATTTCGTAACCCATATCCAACTTTGATTGAGTCTTCAAAAACTCTCTCCTTGAACATGTTCATCCTTCCATGTACCTGCTTGGAAATTTATAAATTGGAATCCTAAGATCTCTTGTTGATGATTATATCATTATGGAGTTTCTTCACATAGAACTTCCCTTGGCCACGATCTTGGATCTCTAAATTGAACATTGATCTTTTTGAAGTCCTGAACCTTAGATGACTCGAACTAGATCGCTTGAAACTTGGATGTCTTCAATGCTGCAACTAGAGTTCTGGAACTTGAATGTCATCCTCGATCACACAAAACCGGAATTCTTCCTCTGCAAAATGAAATGATCGACGCAAGAACCACATAAAAATTATGGGCGAAAAAAAAAACTAATTTCAAGGTGATTCCAAAATTCCAATTTGTTTTGAACTTTCGTTTCCATCTTGACTTGGATTTCACATGTTGATTAATTAAATATTGGATGTCGAAATTAATTTCTTGAAATATTTGAAATATCCAATATTTTTCCAACTTCCCGTTTCGACTTGGACTTGTTTTCAAAATTCATTACTTCTAAATTTCCCACTATAGCTAGATTTATTTGTTGTCGAAAAATCTCATAACTTCTTCACTTATTTCCATTATGTCCAACATGTAGAAAGTTAATTACTTCCTTGCCCATACTCACGAGTGTATCTTTGGTTCGCCACATAAGCTCCTTCATTTTTAAAAAATAGTACCCTAAGTGTAAGTAATGCTTTGTCGTGGGTTTTCTATTCACAATTTTTCATGACTTGGCTCCAAAAGTGTTGGAGGGCATCAAGGTTGTGGATTTCTTCATAAAAAAATTTCCTTGACTCCATCAGAAATGCATTGGAGGGCAAACTTAGCAATGTTGAGGAATTTTTAATGTTTTAGAAAGTTCCATCACTATGTTGGGAATGCGCTTGGGCGCGGTTTAGGGTGCATCATGGATTTTTTGTTTTGCCAATTCTCCATGACTTTATTCAAACTGTGCTCGAGCGCAAATAGGTAGGTCAACTGGATTCTTAACATTTTTTAAAGTTCCTTCACTTACTGAAAACTACGCTCAAGCGCGTTTTGGCATTAATTAAGGATTTTATTTGCTAAAGTCGAAATTCCTTGGGCATTGTGGCAGACATTACTCCTTATCAAATTTCTTCAATCAATATTGAAACGTGTTGGGTGCCCTTTAATATCCACGGTGAGCTGTTATTTTCAAACTCTCCTCTATTCATTGCAAACTGCATTTGTGAGCACAGACATGCATTTGGAGGATGTTGTGGGTCATTTTTTCTGCAAGCTTTAATATCCCTATGGAGCATTTCATCTTCAGAATTCCTCTCCATGGACATTTGTATTTTGGACTCTTTTGTTAACTCTCTTTTGTTTGTTATTCCTTTGTCACCATTGAAGTGCGCTTGGGCACGAATTGGTATAGGAGACAAACTTTTTCAACCTTGCAATATTCCTCCATCATTGTAAAATCGCGCTCAAGCGCTTATGAAGCTCAATGGCAGACTTCATTGCCTTGAAATGTTGTCTCATCCACCATGGATTTGCACTGGAGCCTTAAGATCAACAAATAGATGAGGATCGATACAAGACTCGTGGAGACACTTCGCAGGGCAATTTTGCACTTGGACTCATTCCCTTGAACCGTTTTCTTCATGTTGTGAGTTTCGAATGTAGGCGTGTTTGCTCTGAAGAACAGTCCCGATCTCGGAGGTGGATCTCAAACCTTGAGCAAGATTTTCCACATTGGTCGGCTCTATATCTTCATTTTTGTGGCCGACTGTGGTTGGTTCCAATATTTTCATTAGATAGGAGGGCTCATGCTCGAAATACTTGTGCTTTTCCTTTTAAACTCATGCATCGCACTGAAATTGCGCCGGGAGTGCTTTTAGTTCTCCACGAAGGATTGTTCCTTATGCATTTGTCAGACATTCTCGTTCTGTTTTAGCGTTCAAGGCTTGCTTTTTCTCTCCCGCAGATTCCATAGCATATGCAGGATTTCATTGACTCAGTTGAGATTGCGTCAAACTTTCTTCTTCAAACCTACTCGTTACCTTCCTTATTTCGGAGACAAATTCTTGTTTTAAGCAAATTCCCATTATATTTTGCATCTGGATGGTATTCCTTGAGGTTCTCAGACTAGCGCCATATGGAGGAGTTTCAACTTTCGAACTTTCCTTGATACCTTCTAATTTGCACTCATGGCACATGCAGGACTAAAGGGTTTCAATCCTTATACAATTTCTTCCACCATGCAACATCTGCGCTTGAGTGTACTTGAGCTTCCACCTCAGATTATGCAATTTTTTGTTACCATATTGAAATTGCGCTCCAGCGCAACCCATCGTGGATTTTTGTTTTGGCAATTTTCCTTGACATCACCGAAAATGTGCTCGAGCACATATTGCTTCTTCTGATGATTTTCCCTCTTTCTCGACATTTCTTGACATGTATTAAAATTGCAATCGGGCACATATTCTTCAAGGATCTTCATGACTCGGCAGGGTCGTTTATTTGATGAAGGATTGTGCTCCCAGCGCGAATAGCAATTGGAGATGGACTTCAGTGTTGATCACGAGACATTAGTATAGTTGACTTATGAAACAATTAGAATATGCCTATGATCGTTGGACATGTCATTCCCCTCGACACAATTGTATGCCACATCTTCTATTTTGCTAAGTCATGCCATGAATTTGCTTTTTCTTTCTTCATGAGTTTCACCTTTTCAAGTACATGCAAATTTCTCAATCAAACTGAAATGGCACTCATGTTAGCTAATTTAGTTCTGCACACAATCCTTTCTTGAACATGGTTCTTCATCCAAGAACGAATTAACAAATCTCTCTTTATCACGTGGATACAACTCCTTTAGGCATGATAATGTATCTGAATTCATTAGAATGTCATCATTTGTGCTCGTGTATTGTTGGGTGAAGATGAGGTTTTGAAGCGACTTCTCAAAATTTTCTTTAGTATATGAGGATATGACCTTCTATAGGTTTGCATAGGGTCTCCATATTTTATTTTCTTGGATATCTTCTTTGTGCAGGATTTAGACCAGACCATAAAAGACTCTCTTTCCTTAATGGAACCCCTCGAACTTTTTAAGACTCCTCACAACTAATGGAATGGTGCATGTTGGATGAAAACTTAACATATATGGAGGACCTTGAATTATTTATACAACAAATACCTCTATGCACCCGGGGTGCATATTGACCATGCTGGTGAACCTTCAATGCTTTAGGAACAAATTCTTGGAATCTTGGCCTTTGATTTTGCGCGCCCTCTTAAAACTTCATCCCAAGTCATAGAAATGCTTTCAACCCCTTCAACATAGACTTAGCCAATTTTGCGCTTTCCCTCCTTTTGGATCTTTTCGAGTCCTTTATCACACTCTTCTAAGAACATTCATAGTCCCATTTTCAAATGGCTCCTTAGGACCACTTTCTCCGCGTTCAATACCTCAAAATGATAAAATAGAGGCTTCACAAAGACTTGAATTTATTTTTGGGCTCACATCCAAAGGATTCAACCTCAGAACTCAAAATCGGTAAACACCTCAAAATTATAATCTCAAAAGGCAGAAAATCAATCTTGATGAAGACTTGACAAATGTCACCATTTCTCACTTAAAAAGAGGAACTGGGAGACCAGTGCCAGAGCTACCGAGAAAGAAAAACCAAAAGGCCAAGCGGACGAAAAGACAGGGGGGTCCCATGCTCAATGGGCGATATGTGATTAGGTCACAACATGTCCCTTGCAAAGTGAAGGGGTGTGTCGTCTCCTTATTAGAAGACATAAAGGGGGAGAGGGGTGTGAGGGGGGTGGATTTTGTTGGTGAAGGGAATGGATAAGCAATTAAAAGAATTCAGATCATAATGGACATGTTTAAGCATAGGAAATGACTTTCATCCCCATATAAGAAGACATGTAAAAAGACAAAATTAATCGTTCATAAAAATTGGAGTGAAAGCAGAACTTTGAAGATTTGTTATCATTACACATTAAGGGTGGCTCGCCTATGGGCTTCGTTACTCTCTATCTATTGGCAGTATAAGACAAAATTGGCTTAATCTTGTTTGACATCCAAAATTTCAGTTTGATGTGTGAAATCTCTAATTGGTATTTACTTTGATGCATTGGAATCCCATAAAAACAAGACTAAACCAACTCTATTCTACAAACTACCAATATACAAAGTGATCAAAGATCAAAGGTGAACCACTTTCAAGTTGTGCATTTAACAAGTCTTCAAAGTTCTACTTTCACACCAATTTTTACAGACAACAATCATATTGCTTTACAATATCTTCTCATACCTCAATGAGAAGGATGTCATTTCTTACCTTAAAGACAGTGCTACTGATAGATTATTCCAAATATTGCTTCAATCCTAAGTTGTCTTTGACATGCCCCTGGTGTAGAAAGCACTACCTTTATCAGATCGCAGTCATATTAATTAAAAACTGGGCGATGGAATTAATAAAGGTTAGTAACGGGGGCCAACTTAATGCAAATGAAAAAAAGACATCAGCAAAGGGATGACCTAGGTCAAAGGAATATAATAGATTTATGGAGCTAACTGAGGTTAAAAGAAGTATAATTATCTGTGATTATTAAGCAATATTCCAAAGGCAGTGATTAACTTTGAAAGTAGGTGTCCCTAGCAAAGTGGAGGGGTGTGCCGCCTCCTCATCAGAAGACATAAAGGGGG
>MU223774.1:233376-260218 GCA_018584345.1 Thuja plicata | reverse complement strand
AAGGGGAAAGGGGGGAGGGGAGGGGGAATTTTATTGAAGAAGGGAATGGACAAGCAATTAAAAGAATTCAGTTCATCCACTGAAGAATAAATTCAGATTATAAAAAAAAGTATATACAGCAGAAAATAATCTCAGGATATAGCAGTTTCTGGATTAAATTGATGCTAAAATGATAAAATCTTAGACAAGAAAGTACTATATCTTGGCATAATGGATTGTGTAAATCTCTTATCATTGAGAAAATAATATGTTGCAGCCATTTGAGAATAAACTTGTTTATTCATCAAGAGACGTAAAAATCAGGAATATCCCCAAAAGGAACATTACAATTGGTATATATGTAATTAAGCCAAAGAACTCGACATACCTTGGAAAGAGAAAAGAGGAAACTAGAGGCAAGTAGCAACCCGATTAAAGGTAATGAAATGGGTGATCATAAGGCTAATCTAGGAAATAAATTGAGGGATTTTACGGAGCAACAAGAGAAGAAAACAAAATAGCTTCTCGAAACATGAACAATACAATCAATACTGCTAGCGCTAACCAAACCAATAGAAGAGATGTTAATTCCACCAATTTCAAAAATAGTGATAGAAGTCCATTAAGATCATCCCCTAGATAAATAAGGCATACATTCTTACCCAGAGAAGAGCAGCCAAGAGAAGAAGAAGAACCCAACATGGCAGCAAATGACCTTCACAATTGTGTAGAAACATATTCAAGAATTGACCCTAACCTAAGAAAAAAACCATTTAAAGAATATTGTGATTAGAGAAGAAATACCTCAAGAAAAAAAAAAGGCAGCCCAACAAAGATTTATGACAAAGAGAGAGTAAGATGACACTTCCCAATTTTGATGGATTACATGAGCATGGATCTAAAAAATACACATTTTTTTCTCTTAGTCCCGGGATGGAAGAAGTTGCAATTAAATTTGTGTCGGTATGTGACGAGTGATCATGCAAGTATTGTACACTCGTTGGGCAAAGGACTGATCCTGAAGGGCCCACGTAATGGAGGGGTGTACCCCCTACCAAAAATTTTCTGGTACGAGTACGAGAATAAGAGTAAAGAATACAAGTACGAGGAATAGCTTACAAGAATATTCTTTTAGGGTTAGCGTTAATTTTGTTAACCGACTTTGTAAACCGCCTCAAAAGGCTTGATAAATAAGCGGTTAATGTGAGATCACAGATTGTAATTTGCTCTTCGTTGGATAATAAATAAGTGGACAGTTGTTTCTCTGGTGGATGTAGCCCACATTGGGTTAGCTGCATTAAATCTTTGTGTTATTGTATTTTTGTCTTCTCTTATTTATGCATTATCTTAATATTGTTTATTGCTCATATCTGTCTGAAACCCTAACAACTGGTACCAAAGCAGTGTATATTTAAGTGATTTGGCAAGAAATCTTAGATTTGAGTGGGAGCAATGGCAGAGGAAGGCAGGCTTAAGGTTGAGAAGTTCAATGGCCAAAACTATTAGTTATGGAAGATGCAAATGGAAGATTATCTATATCAGAAGGATCTTTTCTTACCATTGGGTGGAAAAGCAAAGAAGTTGGCGACTATGTCAAATGACCAATGAGAGGTTATTGATAGGAAGGCACTAGGAGCAATACGACTGTGCTTGGCATCGTCAATGGTTTTTAATATAGCGAAAGAAACAATAACAAAGGGTCTAATGAAGGCACTAGATAAACTGTATGAGAAACCCTCGAATAAGGTATTTCTTATGAAACGTTTATTTAATATGAATTTGGCAGAAGGTGGGTTTGTTAGTGATCATTTGAATGAGTTTAACATGGTTATTAGTCAGTTGAGTTCTATAAAAGTAAATTTTGATTATGAGGTTAGAGCTCTCTTGATTTTATGTTCATTGCCTGAAAGTTGGAATAGCTTAGTCATGGTTGTAATAACTTTGTCTCTGGTTCAAACGCTTTAAAGTTTGATGTTGTTGGTGGTATCCTTACCGAAGAAATGAGACGGAAAAGCACAGAAACATCAGGTAATGCTTTGACTGTTGAGAACAGGGGACGACAAAGGGAAAGAGGAAAGAGCCCAGGTAATCGTGAGAAATCCAAAAAGGGCAAATCCAAATCTAGGGTAAATCTGAAGTGTTGGAATTGTGGAAAGAAAGGACATCTAAAGAAAGATTGTTGGTCTCAAAAGGGAAAGCAAGGGAACGGACAACAAGAAAATAACAAAGAAGCAAATGTAGAAGGTAATGTGTTAGACTATGTTCTTTGGATAATATTACTGATTCATGGGTGTTAGACTATGTTCAAACATATTTTCAGTTTAACTATGGGCATATATTACTGATTCATGGGTGTTAGACTATGGGCTTCTTTTCATGCCGCACCCCATAGAAAATATTTTCTAGACTATGTTCAAGGTGATTTTGGACAAGTTTATTTAGGTGATGATGAACCATGCAAAATTAATGGAAAAGGAAACATACAGATAAAATGACCAAATGGAAATCAATGGTTGTTGAAAGAGGTGAGACATGTTCCTGATTTGAGAAGAAATTTAGTATCAGTGGGACAACTGGGAAGTGAAGGTTGCACAATCATATTCACGGACAATTCGTGGAAGGTTACTAAAGGCTCATTGATGATAGCAAAAGGGGCAAAGGTAGGTGCATTGTATTTATGTACTGGTGATACTGATTATTCTATTTCCTTAGCTTCCACAGAAATGAATACAACTCTATGGCACAATCAACTTGGGCACATGAGTGAAAAGGGAATGAAGCTTCTCCATTTGAAGCACTTATTGCCAGGTTTGAAACAAGTTGATTTGGATTTTTGTTAAAATTGTGTTTATGCAAAACAAAAGAGAGTTAGCTTTCTCAGAGTTGGGAAGGAAAGGAAGAATGAAAAGTTAGAGCTTGTCCACTCATATGTATGGGGACCTACGAAAGTATCAACTCTTGATGGGGACCTACGCAGGTATCAGTTCTTGATGGCTCTTATTATTATGTTACTTTTATTATGATGCAACTAGGAAAACTTGGGTTTATTTTATTCCTAGAAAATCTGATGTATTTGAAATCTTTAAGAAATGGAAAGTTTTGGTTGAGAATGATATAGGAAACAAGTTGAAGTGTCTCAGATCAAATAATGGACGTGAGTACTGCAGCAGAGAGTTTGACAGTTATTGTTCATACCATGGGATTTGTAGACAAAAGATAGTTCCTAGAACCCCACAAGAAAATGGTGTCTGAAAAGATGAACAAAACTATCATGGAGCGTGCAAGGAGCATGAGATTGCATGCAAAATTGCCCTTACATTTTTGGGCAGATGTTGTAGATATTGTTGTTTACTTAATAAACAGAGGGCCCTCAAATTCCTTAGATGGTGGTATTCCAGAGGAAGCATGGATAGGTAAAAAGGTAAACTACTCATTTCTGAAAACTTTTGGTTTTGAAGCATTTGTCCATAATACATATTGATTTAGAAAATTGATCAACGCTTGAGGCAAAATCCAAGAAGTGTACTTTCATTTGATACAGAGTTAATGATTTTGGTAATCGTTTATGGGATTATGAAAATCATGAAATCATTAGGAGTGGAGATGTCATATTCAATGAGAAGGTCATGTATAAAGGTCAGTTGCATTGAAAGAAACAGGTAATAGAAAATAGAGAGTACACAGTGCTTGATGAGATCTCATAAAGCGTACTACAACTAGTGTACAACAACAGGTACCTCAAACTACCAAAATAAGTAGACCTCCAAAACAAATTTCTCCATCATTATGTATTACTGAGTGATTCAGGTGAAACAGAAAGTTATGCAAAAGCAATGCAGGCTAAAACAACCAAAAAGAAGTGGGAGCAAGGAATGAAAGAGGAGATATAGATTCCTTGATACAAAATCAAACTTGGGAGTTAGTGGAATTGCCTGAAGGTAAGAGAGCATTGCCTAACAAATGAGTTTACCATTTACAGGTTGAAGGAAGAACATTGAGGCAAGAAAAGATACAAGGCTAGACTTGTGGTAAAAGGTTTTGCACAGAAAAAAGATATCGATTTTGATGAAATATTTTCTCTTGTTGTTAAGATGACTTCAATTCAAACTATTCTAAGTCTTGTGGGTACAGAAGATTTGCATTTGGAACAATTAGATGTCAAGACAGCTTTTTTCCATGGAGATTTGGAGGAAGAGATTTATATGCAGCAACCACAAGGATATGAGGTCAAAGGTAAGGAGGACTTAGTGTAGGTTGAAGAAGAGCTTGTATAGGCTAAATCAAGCACCCTGACAATGGTATTTGAAATTTGATAGGTTTATGGCTGAACAAGGTTATAACAGATGTCATTCTAATCATTGTGTTTATTTTAAATGAGTGGATAATGGTAACTATATTATCCTGTTATTATATGTCGATGATATGCTTGTTGTTGGGTCTAATATGCACCATATAAATTACCTTAAGCAGAAATTAGCATGGTCATTTGCTTTGAAGGATTTGGGTGCAGCAAAACAAATCCTTGGTATGAGAATAACTAGAGACAAGAAAAATCACACATTAAAATTGTCTCAAAGTGATTACATAAAGAAGGTGTTGAAAAGATTTCGAATGCAAGATGCAAAACCAGTTAGTACACCTTTGACTAGTCATTTTAAATTGTCCAAGGAGATGAGCCCCAAGACACAAGAGGAGATGGGATACATGTCTAAGATTCCATACTCTTCAGCAGTTGGCAGCTTGATGTATGGCATGGTGTGTACAAGGCCAAATATTGCACATGCAGTGGAAGTTGTGAGCAGGTATATGAACAATCCTAGAAAAGAGCCTTGGAATGCATTTAAGTGGATTCTTAGGTATTTGAGAGGTACAACAACTCAGTCCTTATGTTTTGGAGGCTCACATTCCACTCTACAAGGCTATGTCGATTCAAATTTAGTAGGGGATATTGATAGCAGGAGGAGCACTATAGGGTATGTTTTTACTGCAGTTAGCAAAACAGCCAGTTGGATTTCCAAATTGCAAAAGGTTGTAGCTCTTTAAACAACGGAAGCAAAATATGTTGCTACTACAGAGGCTAGTAAGGAGATGATTTGGTTACAAAGGTTCATGGAGGAATTGGGAAAAACACAAGAGCATAGCAAGTTGTACAGTGACAACCAGAGTGCAGTTCATCTTGCTAAGAACTCAGCCCTTCACTCTAGGACCAAACACATACATCTTCGATATCATTTCATACGCTCAGTTTTAGATGATGGACAATTAAAGATGGAGAAGATACATACTAGCAAGAATCTTGCATATATGTTGACCAAGGCAATAACTCGAGAGAAACAGCCCTATTGCTCAATTTCTATTGGTCTCCAAGCTTGATCATAGTGGAAAGCAAAAAAAGTCCAGTCCAAGTGTGCCAATTCAATGGGAGCTATAGGGCCAATGGTGTTGCTACAGGATCAGTCTCCAAGTGGGAGAACCTTTGGTGTGGACCCTAATCAATCTCCAAGTGGGAGATCGTTGGTATGTGGCGACTGATCATGCAAGTATTGTACACTCGTTGGGCGAAGGCGTGGGCCCAAAGGGTCTTTGTATTAGGGTTAGAGTTAATTTTGTTAACCGAATTTGTAAACCACCTCAAAAGACTTGATAAATAAGCAATTGTGTGATGTGAGATCACAGATTGTAATTTTCTCTTAGCTAGATAATAAAATAAGTTGACAGATGTTTCCTAGTACATGTAGCCCATATTCGGTGAACCACGTTTAATCTTTGTATTATTGTATTTATGTCTTCTCCTATTTCTGCATTATCTTAATATTGTTTACTGCTCATATATGCCTACAACCCTAACAATTTGTTAGTCTACACTTAAAGGGGATTGCACACGATTGGTGGCACCATGGAATTGCCACACAAGGGCATCAAAATGTGACATGAAAAATCTACACAAAAACTTATTGATCAATTTGATCAAAAGCATCTCGAAAGACATTTCAAAGAGTTGACACAATAAGAACAAGGTTTAGTGGAGGATTATGAGGCAAAATTTCGAAGAATTTCAATCATAGTGCCCAATGTTACTGAGGGAATGCTCACATACCTATTTATTGAGGGATTAACACTTGCTCAATTGCTAGGTGGGCACTCTTGGTCCTACATCCCTAAAAGATGCAATCCAAAAGGCATTGATGTTGGAAGTTAAAAAGACTAAGGAAAAGACCTAGACTAAGCAAAAGTCCTATTCCATGAATGTACCATCAAAGTTGCATAAGCAACCCTTTTACAAGAGAAATTGGCAGCCAAAGGGTTGTGTTTTGAGGGATGTGGGGA
Source organism: Thuja plicata (assembly GCA_018584345.1). Classification (NCBI taxonomy): domain Eukaryota; kingdom Viridiplantae; phylum Streptophyta; class Pinopsida; order Cupressales; family Cupressaceae; genus Thuja; species Thuja plicata. The sequence goes on along the minus strand of MU223774.1, from coordinate 253,912 downwards.
CGGGTTTCAGGGACAGGGTGACCAAGGGGACGACGGCGAAGAGGCAATTGGGGGGCAGTGTTGATATACAAATTGAGGCAAATTGAATCTTCAAAGCAAAATCTGCAGTATAACATCTCTACTAGTGCCCCACGAAAGGCAAACTACTTTTCACAAGGTTAAAGGTTGCAATCAATTTTTATGGCATGTGCCATATAGCAAGTGCCCCAAGGTGGCAAAAGGTGGTGGTGTTGTGGGGGACATTTCCCCCAAATCCCCAAGTCTTGGAAACATCCCCCTACTGGGGGACGTGGGTTTTTTTGAGGGAGAGACAACTCCGTGGAACACTGGTTTTGCTTGTAAAGAAAGATGGGCATATATAATCCCTTTTGACATGTCAATTTTTCATTTAATAAATTTTATAATCAAATTTTACAAAAAAACATGTTTCTTAAGAGATTTTAATTTTTAGTACTTTCTAAGTTCTCGAATCTTTGTTAGGTATTCGGCAAGTTTTTGCTGAGTTGAAAATTTGGGGCTTGTCAAGTACTCTCCGAGTCCGAGACTACAAACTATGGTATTTTGTAATACAATGATAAATTTCTTCGTATAATAATAATTAAAAATAATAAAATTAAAATATGAAAATAATAAACAAAGATATTGTTCTATATCGTATTGGTAGAATAAAATTATATTATGAATTAAACAGGCTCATTGTGGGAAGACATATCGTAAGCTTTGACAGATCGATTCATATTTAAATTCATCGCACCTCTTACTTGTTGCATTGCAGACCTAAATACAGAGCCCATTAACTTTACAAATTGTGGATTTTCCATTATGCTGGGTGTTACATATTTGGTGGGTCCAGAATATTCATTTACGTTTATGCTTCGATTATTACTTGTTCGGGGAACAATTACTATGGTTGCAATATGAATTAATTTAGCAATACATGAGATCGATTCCCACCGGTCAGCAGTCACAATAAGAAATTAATAAAGTTAAAAACTTGGAAATTCCTTCAGCGACATTGTCTACTAATACAGCCGTGTTATAACTAGTATGGAACTCACAGGAGATGGAAATAGAATTATTAATAACAAACATTATTAGAGATGAAAGCGTGAATAAGGATTTGTGTTATTCCATATCCGCTAATTTCCATGGAATAATCAGAGGGGAGATTTAATAGTTAAAATCAAGACTATCACTATTTCTAAGAACTAAGCTCGATCAGGAACAAATTAATAATTAATTAATGTTGTTAGTAATTAAAGAAGAGGTGCAATTTGACTTTGGGTTGCAACCTCTTCATTCGGGCCTCTTCCAGACTTATTTAAAGGAAATTCACCACCTCCCCAATAGATCATGGAATCAGAGATTATTAAATATATTTGATGCTGATCACATGGAAAAGGATTAGAAAGGAACGATGAGAATTATATTTATAATTGGTGTTCATCAGAGGAGATGAATTGTATTATATTGCTGGCAAGCACCTATGAGTTTAATTCTGATTTCGAGAATATTATATCTGAATTCTTTTAGGTATAAGGAACCCTATATATATTAATAATAGTGAAATCAGAATTATATATCAGTTATGTCGTACTATATGTGTATGTGTGTATTCGTAATACATGAGATACTAATATATACATAGCCTATTCTTCAATCACTCGCTATAGCCTCTTAAGAGGTTAGATTGGTGCTGTGTAGGGAGAGGCGGAGTAAATCCTCACAAGGTAGGTAAGTTCCAAGATGGGTAAGGACAAGTATTTCCAATGCCTTGAAGGAAAGCGCTGAGATAGGTATGAACATGCATTCCCAATGCCTTGAGGGAGCCTGCTCATAGATTGGCACCCAAGCGCCCTACAATAAGTAAATCCCTATCCTCCTTATAGGGTTGATGTTTAGGAGAGAAGTAAGGAATTGGGGCTTTAGATGTTAACTGTCACATGTATTATGAATCATTCATTGTTTCTTAATTCAATTTAATTTAGACGCATAGTGATGTATGTTAATCATTGGAAAGGGGCAGCTTCCTAGTAGAGAACATTACAGAGATTAAGTAAATTGCAATTTCCAAGTGCCATCCGAAACCTAGTTGAGGACTTTAGGATAAAACAAGTACCAGTTGGGGACACTACAACTAACCTACATAAAATAAGCCGGTTGACTCAAACCAGCTCAACTTTAACTATTTCAGCACCTTTATATTTTTTCATACATATCCCTAGGGCAACCTAATACATAGTTTGAATTTTCATTTGAAATACAATGATAATTTTCTAAACAAAACTTACAACACATTTGCAGCATAATGTACAAAACAAGGATCTTGCTACAAAATCAGATTCACAGAACGGAAGTTTCTAGCTTCTCTCTTTGCGTTCATTTAGCAAAAACTATAGAAAAAGACAAAGTTACATAAAATACCTGCCAAAACCAAATTATAGTATCATCAACTTCATTATACTCATGATACTCTGTGTGCGCTTTCCAATCATTCAAGCAAATGTCTCTGTCATATCCATACAGCATGAGATCAATGTCTTCAGGTTCTAATGCTCGCAGGAACTGTTGATACGTGGAATTAACAAGCAGGTCTTGGAATCCCTGTGCAAAGCAATTAACTTGCTCTGTCACAGATGTTACAAAACGCCGCTGAATAAGCAGATCCACATATTGATGCCTATTAATGCTGCTCACAACCTTATCCTTTCCACCTGGACAAAGCTCCACTATCTTCCGGGAGCCTAGTTCTTCAACTTCAGTTACAAAAGTGAGCTCCAGAGCATCTGAATCGAGTATCTCTGGATCCAACTCCAAAATTTTCTTGCAACTCAAGTATAACTCAGGATCTGCATCCTGGATATCTTCCCAACAGACCGATTCTCCTGCCAGCTGCCTGAAGAATGCACGAGCTAAAACAACATCAATTTGGACCCTGTGCATAAGAGCTAAAGCGATGACTCGACCACAAAATTTGAAATAGGTAAGATGCCCAGGGTTCACCCCAGATGCTGCAGAATGAGGGTAAAAAGTTATCAGTACACTGGTCCAAATTACCTGCATAATTTTCATATTGTTCACATTTAACCACACCAAAACAGTAGTAGATTCTAAAACTATTTTATATACGATTAACCAATTTCAACACAATCACCAACTATAGGCATTCCCTCTGCTAATTGCAATAAACCCTATGTGAGAAAAGAACATTTATTCAACATAAATTCTCAGTAAGAAATATGCAACAGACACTATCCAAGCATATATTTATGCACAAACAATAAAGGGAAAATGGCTTAATGCAAGTTAGCTCAATGATCCTGAAAACAACACACATCTTGCAACCGTCAAAAATTGCAATCAAGTTCTAAATAGAAAGCAAATATAGCAAATAATCACAGCATGACATAAGAATATAAGAAAAGGAAAGACAATATTGTACAATTTCTTGTCCAAAACGCCTATAAAATCTCTCCATGGCCATAATCATAGTAAGATTACCTGGATTAGGGAAAAACCTTCGGCGATCATTTGGGCATGAAAGAAAAAGTGCATTCTGAGGATTAAAGATTTCACGGCATATCAAACAAAACCATTCTCGCAAGACACCTGGACCAGTTGCCTCCTCAGTAAGAAACTCCACAGAAATCCCTCCCTGTAAACTCTCAGGTTCAACATATGCCAATGATTCAAATGAATCTGTGAGCAGCTGAGATCTGTGGACAACAACTTCCTGGCGTTCATCATGGTCATCCTGTGGTTCTGGGAGCATTGCCATCACAAGCCGCTTCTTAGACTCAAAATCAAGAAGAAACCCATAGTCAAGTAGCCAAAAGTGGTCATCTTTCCAACGTGATTGTCTTATAAGAATATTTAAAGCTGTATTGCGAGATTTCAGGATAGATAACATTTCCTCCATGGCCTCATCATATAGTTTGGCAATGGCATGCAAGCCTTTTAAAACCACTAGAAATGGAGTCCAGCCAAATGGGTGGTCCTCAACTGTTGATGTCCCAGGTGCAACAAGAACATCTTCAACAGCTTCAAAGCAACTATCAATTTCAAGAAGCAGCTTCCTGAAAACTGCTTGAAGCCATTTGTGGGATCCAATCTCCTCCTTCAAGTTGACAGAACAGTTAGCAGTGATTAACAGTTTCTGAGATAGATCTTTTCGAAGACCTTTTTTTTTCTCTCTCATATGAAAACCATATGATGGCATGTGCCCTTCACTTCCTTTGAGAGATTCCATGGCTTTACAGAGAGGTATTACAAAAGCCGTGAAATCCTGCCCTTCTTTGAGAGGTATCAAATTATTTACAGCAATATCTTTAAGAGTACAGGCCTTTTTAGTCCAGCGCAAAGTCAAACTTGATGACAGCCTATTCGACAGATCATTCACAAAAGGAGAAAATTCTTGTACAATAGTTGAAGCCCTCGCTTCATTAAAATAAGGGCTTCCATGGGCGGCACCAATTGTGTCCAGCATAGAGGCTAGAGAACTGCGGCAGACTGGGTATAAACTGTTATTGGGAGCTTTATTGGCTAGCAACTTGCAAAAATCCAAAAGAATAGGAGCGCAATAGCAGTGAACACAGTTTGGCAAATACTCATCATTGGATGAAGTAAAAAGCTTAATACACTCTTCTGCACATTTGGAATTGCTCTCTAGGGGGGAAAGCAGTAACATTACCAAAGCTTGGGTAGCTCCAGCAAGCTGAAAGACCTGCATATGATCTGAAGGAGGTGCTGTCTTTGCAGCCATCTTCAAAAAATCTTTTACTCGGTCCCGGACCCTATCCTGTAGCACATTTAATCTATCACTTTTGCCACACAGCAAGCAGATAATGCTCACTAAATCATTAACAACCTGCCATGAAAGTGGCAGTGCTGTACTTCTCATGCGACCAACCAAATGAAGCATTGCATCATTGGTAACATTATAGTCTGCCAAAGTCTGATCTTGCTGTAGTTGCTTTCCCCAATAAATAAGCCGCTGTTCATATGAGGGTAACCCGGTTCTCAACTGGATCATCCTGTGAATAGAATCAACTGTATCATTCAAGCTGGCATGAAGGACTATGCTACGCCCATCTAGAATGGTCCTAACAAAGAACTGTAACTTTAATTCAGAGGAACTAACATCACTATCCATCTCTTTGACTAGAGCACCATTGTTTGTGGACTCATTTAAATCAAAACAATCTTGGGAACTTGAACAACTTGAAGTTCCAGCATAGAGACCTTCTGTATGGCCAACATTAGAAACTTCTAGGGTCTCGGTTAAGCATTCGCTCAATGAATTTTCCATATCTTCGTCATCCTCTTTCTCCTTCACAAGCATATCAATGTACTTTCCATCATATTCAAATTCTCTTGTGTCTGCACATTGCTCTTTATGCTCCTCATTATCAACCAGTTGTGAGACATCCTCCAGGTCATCTGATACTGTTTGCATTGAATCCTCTATCTTGTCAACCGATGTGGAGCTAGCAGATGTTGGATAATCAAAAGTATAATCGATGGATTGATTGCCCTGAGCAGAGCATTCCATGAGAATTTCCCCCTCTTCCTCATCAGTCGACAACTCCATAGTGTCATCTTTGATTGTGGATGATGAAATTTTACACACATCAGTAGACGCTGTCCGCAGAAATTCAACTTCAGAAAAATCGGCATCCATCATCATAATTTCATTTCCTACACCAGGACTGTCCGACTGGATTGCAACCTCTGCCTCACATGGCTCCTGCAGAACAGAGTTATCAAAAGTAGACTCCTCTGCAACACAATTCATGACACATGCACAATTCTCCTCCATTGTCCGACTCTCAATTTCACAATTTCCAAGCTGATCACCCAGAATCATTGTCTGTCTCCTCTCTTGCCAGCAATCATGTCCAACTTCCCACCTTGGTCTTACCCCTATCAAATCAGAAGACTCTACCACACCCTCCAGATCCTCAAGCTTCCGTTTACTTGACACAATTCGAGGCTGCAAAGATGCGACTGACCGTGCTGAAAGCATGAATCCACCCCCCCTGTCAATTACCCTATCCTCTATCCTACCAAATTGAGGGGCCTGAACTGACCGTTCCCCGTTGAGCAAGGGAACGGTTTCCATGATTGCACCAGTTCTTATCTCACAAGAGTTTCCTTCACAATGCACAAAATTTTCCTACCAAGTGTTGTTCTGAACTTTTATTCCTAGCAGCCAAAAGAAAACAAAGCCCATGAGCTTGCAGGCATGCAACCCAACTTCCATAACAAAATCAAAATCCTAACAGTTTTCTCAATTTTAAGAGTCTTCAACTAAATTATCAAAATTTCTGAACTAATATTAAAGTCCTCATCATTTTCCAAGGTTTCAATATTCCAGCTAAATTATCACAATTACCAACACTGATTTCAAAGTCTTTAATCCGTTTATGCCATGTTCAAAATCTACTTAGTATCCCACTTCTAAACACACCACATCGTTATTTTTTATCTATATTTTCAAGTTCGACTCGTCTAAATTATCCCAGTTTCCCATACAAAATAAAAAATCAAAGCCCTAATCAATGCAAACTCCGTCGAATTAAATTATTGCAATTTCAAAAAAAAAATTTAACCCCTAACTTTTTCTTCAGTTTTAACGAGTATCCAACTTAAACAGAAAATTTTCCAAAAGAAATATCAGACTCATTAACGTTTTAGTCATTTTCAAGGCCTATTCACATAAAAATTCTCAATTTCCAAAACCTCAAACAACAGGGAAAAGAACTTTAAATATTGAGCGAATTTTTCAAGGTCGACGGTCTTAGGCCAATCAACAACTAAGTGTAAAACATAAGTCAGGAATCCGCAAGCATTAGCAAACCTCTTGACAGATTGGAAAACTAGATTTTTTATTCCGCCCCCTAGAAGCACCAATTTAAAAACGCATGAGAACCTCGAAACCCTAATTGGTATCGTAATTATGAAAGTCAATACATCGTTGAATCGTCAAAATCGAACTCAGCAAAATTACTTCATCTAACAAAAGCTGAAAAGGCAGGGGCGAATTCTCAGAGTACATCGATACCTGTAAAACGTACAAAACCCTTGAGGTCGCAAAACCCTCTGAATTCAAACCGCGCTGAATCTAACAGAAACAAAACCCCCCTCGATTACCAGAATTCTGCAAGTCCCACTGCGAAAAATTGCCGTTATTGACATGGCCCGATCAAGTCCCCATCTTCTCCACCGACAAATTAATCCGTCGCCATACCTCTAAATTACCCGACCATACCCTAGCAAAAGTTTAGGGCAAATCAGTAAACCCTCCGTCCATTGCGCTACTTGTACCCCCAATCAATCTTTCCAAAGCGAAATTCACTTTGCATGAGAAGGGGGAAAAAGAACCCAGCAGAATTTGAAACCGTCATCAGAGAGTGTTCCAAAGGGTTTTCTGGTCGTGTTTAAAGATGCACGCGGTTTAACCGACTCAAAGCACCAATGCCAACAAAATCAGAAGCCCAGAAAAAATAGCGTGGTTCTATGGGCGGGCAATTGCTGGCGTCTTTCTCTCGTGTGCCACGTGGAGGAACTGAATTGTGTTAGGGTGACAGCCTGTCTTAACTCATAGATTAAGCAATCGTAAGCGGACGATTATGAAGGTTCTGTAGATTACGTGTCAGTGCGTAACAGGATGGAGCACCTGGCCCCTCTGACACTGTGCAGATGGTCGGCGCGTGGCGGTGCTGCAGCGGCTGGACTGAGGTGCCACGTCATTCTCTCTTTGCTTTGCTATGGATATTCCCACGTCATCCCCGCTTTGCGTTGATATGGACTTGTCTTGGTGCCCATAATTTTAGAAAACCTGAACAGCAGAAAAAGAAAAAATTAAAATCCTCAAAAGTTTATTTTATGATACTAATTGAGAATACATTGTGGTAAATTTAATTAGTAGGAGAAGGAACCGCTTTTTAAAAATTTATTATTTTATTTTATAATTTATTTAAGTAGTTGAAGTAGCAGTAAAACTGATTAAGTTATTTATTTTATGATGAAGTCTAGGACGAGAGAATCAAATAAGGGTATAGTGGAGACAGAATGGTAGTCATTATGGAAGGCATGTTTATGAGGATATTCATACCTTATATGAACACAATTTGAAGGTCGACAACATGTACCATTTATTTGATGATAATAAGATCAACAACATGTACCTAACTACTAGCTTTTTAGTAAAGATTCATAGCAGAAGATGGCAAATGGAAATGAGCATGAAGATCATTTAAGGATGCTATCCTCTTGTCACTTAGATTGTTTAGTCTCGTGGACATCATTAAAATCATTCATTAAGGTAAAAAAAAGTTGCCACTTATGTAATTGAGTTGAGGTTAAAAGTATGTAAAAAGTAAATAAATTGGGGTATTAAATTTAGATGATGAAAAGTGTAATATGAAAAAAAGTTGCCACTTATGTAATTGAGTTGAGGTTAAAAGTATGTAAAAAGTAAATAAATTAATAATAAATAAATTGGGGTATTAAATTTAGATGATGAAAAGTGTAATATGAAATATTTTGGTTTACTTCCACAAGTGAGGATTAATGTTCTCCAATGTAGATCTCAATTTCTACATAAAACTAAACCTATAATTTGATAATCTAAATTAGGAGAATCATTTTGACTTTATGTAATTAATTATTTAATACATTCTATATTAAGTTTTATTAAGGCAATTAGTATTATTTACTTTGAAAAATTATATTAAATAAGAGCACATGCCATCTCCTTAATTGATGGGATTTTATGTCACTCTATCTCATTCAAATCTTGCTTGATAATAGTTAGGTGTCATATCTCTCCCATCAAGATGAGTTCACTTAACACTTATGCTCCTCTAATTGAGTCAATCCTTTGGTTAATGACTTTCCTCTAGGACTAAAGTATTCCAAATCAACTTGATGCAAAAGCGAATGAGGTGAACTTAGAAGAGCACCTGTATTGCACCCTTATTGATGGCATATACCAAAACTACTTGTACTCTTTTAGAATGAGCTAATTAAGAAGTAGACAAACTGATGGATTTTTCTCTTCAAATGGAATGAGGATCTCACAAATGAGTGCAATATGATCCTACAAGGCAAGGGTCATGTCAATAGGCTTAGTCACCTCACACGGAAGGAGTACCTAGTGCCAAACTATGGTGTTTATCTGAGTTGCAATGATTGGAGCATGAGAGTGATTTTTTGTACATATTTGAAGTGTTATTGTTGTGATTCTAATCTCAACAAGTTCAATGAGTTCTTTTAAGAGAATGAGGTCTCTTGTGTGGAACTCTTCCAATGCATTGTATCGTTGGTTTCTTAGTGTGTGTGTGTGTGTGTGTGTGTGTGTGTGTGTGTGTGTGTGTGTGTGTTATTTGTGTACCTGTTGTCTGCAACACAACACTTCAATAAGTTATTATATTAGTGAAAAGAAAGAGTAAACAAGTAAATCAATCACTAAAACTGACTTATTGCTTCCTATCTAAGAAGAGTATGAATAATGTTATAATTGCCCTTAAATTATGCATTTATCAGTGACACATGCAACCTAAAATGGAAGATTCAATTGAAATTAGTCTAAATGCTCAAGAAATATTCATTTTAAGCTCTAAAATTGAAGATTATAACAATGCAAATGAAGAAATGAGTTAAAATGCTTAAAGATTTCTATCAGTACTTGTAGCATAAGTTTACTTCTAAGATTAGGGGCCCATTGAGCTTAAAATTCATTCTATTTCTAGAAGAATTTGGTGAATGAGAGGTTAGGATTGAAAGTGGAAGAGAGGTAGAGATTGAATCTTTGGTGATCCACGTGATTTAACTCTCATTGGTTAGGGAATTGACTTTCCCTTTTTGCAAATGGAAATGTAATTTAGGATTTATTTAATTCCTTTTATTAATTACTTTAGCCATATTTTTTATTTGTTTTGATTTAATTAACTAAGGCAATTAATTTGATTTAGTGATTAAATCACTTAGGAGATTAAATTTGATTTAATGAATAATGCCAATAAATTGAAGAATTGTCTCAACATAATTAGGGGTATGATCACACTTAGGGAAAATAGGGTCTATGGTCAGAGTAGACCAAATTAGGGTGGTTACATTTGCCCCTCTTTGAATAGATGTGCGAGTAGCACATTGATTCAAACAAAGTTTTGATTTGACTTTTAAAAGTTTGAGAATTTTGCATTTGATCGAACGAAATGTCTGATGAGATCAGTCTCACACTTGATTGAACTAAACTTATAGAATTGACTTTGAACTTGATTGAACAAAGGTCAATAAGCAAAGATCTTAAAGATACAATTCTGAACTTGGTTGTCGTCTAAGAATTGATAATACCGACTCCGAACTTGATCGAACGAAGGTCAGTACAAAGCTGCTAGGAGCTTAATAAGAATCTGAGAAAAGTAGACATAAGATATCTAGCTTGTGAGAACCGAAGCCTTCAATCCAACAGTCATGACTTAGTCAAGGAATTGTCATGCCTAATTTTTTGATGACAAAGTAGTTTTAATGTTGTTTCAAGCAAGAATTTGATTGATTTGAGTTTGATCATGCCCCCTCGGGAATGAAATCGAAGGAAAAAACAATAAATCCCTCTGTAGAATGATGTATCACTTGAATTGATTGATTGAATCGAGAAAGAATCAACTTAAAAGAAGTGGAGAAATGAAGGTGTGTTAAGAGAAAACACAATTTTACCAAGTTAATCACGTTAAAAATGTGAGTTCGATTTCGTTCCCGATAGATCAGAGATTTCAGGAATCGTTGATATCAGTAATATAGCTTATGTAATTAACTTGGATTTCGGATGAATCAAGAAATTATTTTAAGCTCAAGTCTTTATGTTTTTCTTTCAAATGAATCATGCAATCTCTAAATGCATCTATATGTAGACTCTTAGGACTGTCACTGATTTGTCTACATTGTAGCATTTTATCATCATTGGGCATTTTTGTAACGGACATCACATGATAGTACAACTATCACTAATACCCACTGGTATCATGAAAGTATGAATGCTATGTGTATTCAATGCAATGTCAGAAATAATCTTAGGCATCAAGGAATAGAAGCCAAGATGACAAGTTAGTTATCTCCTCTTAATATGAAGAATCAGTTTCTGTTCAAGTGTAATGTAAGATATGTGACCCACAATAACCTTGAAAATTCATATCCTTGGGTACATCATGTAGCATACACCTTAGTGAGAATCTAATTTAGATAACAGATAAGGAAATTGTTGCAACCTCACCGTAGTTTACACATTACAAGGATCGAGATATATGCGACTATCCACTCATGTTGGTAGCTCTTACCATAAACATCCAAGTTAGGTGAAATTTGTAGGATCATTTGGAATAATTATCATATGTAGAAAACCAAGAAAATGTTATGCCCCCTGTCCTTGCGACTCTTTGTCTTTGAATAGACGTCATGGAGTAACTCGAAAAATATAACAATCACCAATTGATAATCAATCAAAGAAAATTTATAACTGCTTAGATGCCCCTAGTATGAAACATCACGGGAACATAAAAGAGTCATAATCAAACCAAGATCAGACTATGTGTTTAAGTAGTATTTAAGAAATACTATAGATTCATTTGTCAAGCGCAATAGAGATTCATCAATCAGAATTTGGAATTAAGCAATATGTTTTTCATGTCTGAGTATATATGAGATGAGATGAACTTTGTCAGCAATTGCAATCCAATGTAGTGTTTAGAAACACTGGTTGATTAAAGTGTTGAGAAACACTAGTACATTTTTTTATTAAAGTGTTGAAAAACACTAAGTTGTTTAAAGTGTGTGATTAAAGTGTTGAGAAACACTAGTGATATGTCTGTTACAGGTAGGTAGTGTCAAAGAAACACCTTTGTTTGTGATAGTGACATTTAGGTGCAAGTATTGAGAAATAATGTTTTGAGAGGCAAACCATCCTAGACAAGAATCTTAGGACAACCTAGCAAACACAAACTAAACATGCAAGCAAAGATTCCCCCAGTGCAGAATGACTATTCCTAAGACGCAAATATAGACAAATCCCAAGCAAGGATAAGATATTTGTAAGGAATCAGAGTCACCAAATAGCACAGGTGCAGTTATGAAGGTTTAATGTCATTGATGCATTGATAGATAGAGCACAGAGTTCGAGTGACGCTTGTTTGCCAATTTTAGAAGATTTTTAAAATATTACCAATTCTCAAGCATGATCATATTTGTATGCCCCTAATGTCTAGAAAGGTGCAGGGCATTACGGATGGATTGATAGCTCATAAGTGAATCGGTAAAGGTGGATGAAGCAGGTGAATGCAACCCTCAAGAATAGTCTCCTCAAGATTACCCAAGCTAGGTAAAAAGAATATAGCAATGTAGGCTCGTGAAGTAGCGCTAAATATCAGATAGGATAATGATCTGATGTCATGAAAAGTATGTAGGATAGCATACAGTCCAACAAAGTGGACATGTTAAGAGAGTTCTTTGAACTTGTTTTCCATTTTATTTTGTTCTTCCTTTTGATCAAGACCAAAGGGTCAACTGATAGGATTAGTACCAAGATAGTGATTATTTGGCTTTAAATAAGCAAGATCGTAATAGTGTGCCATGGATAAGAGCAAGTAAGTAATCCAATGGATAGGATAATGGATTTCAATATGCAAAGCATTCATAGATAGGATCAACCTTGTCAAGATCACCATACATAACATGGATACGCAAGGCTAGTTGGATGGAAGGTATGATAGATAAGATGACATGGAAGGAACTTGCCCCCCAAGTGAAGAGTACAAGTAGGAGGAATTACGCATGACACATGTTTGCCAGGTTTTCATCATGGTACTTATCCAAGGCACCACAAGAAGTGGTTTTCACTATAGGATGATTTTATTTCTCTTTACTTTTGCTACCAAGGTGCCTGTTTTAACATGTTTTCACCTAAGCACTTTTTCTCTTTTTCAATCTCCTTATTTTTTTCTCTCTCTCTTTTTTAAAAAAAAATAATTTCAAGGAGGAACTTATGCATCTTGCTCTTTGGATAGTGCTCTTTTGAAAGATATGCTATGATAGGCCAAGAACACTAAAAGTATGCTCAAAGATGTTGATAGGGTGATGAAAAAGGCATGAAATGGAGGATAAGGGAGATGGAATCCAAGATTTTATGCAATGGACTGGATGAGAGGAATAGAAGGAATGTAAGGAACCAATATGGAAGGATAGTAGGTAGGGGTAGGATATTGGGTGCGGTAGTGGGATTTTTGTGTAGGCAAGATCAACATCGACACACATCTTGAAGGACGATGGAATGATAGAGGAAAAGTGTTTAAAATGGATTTAGGTTTTGATATGGATCTTGGTATACAAGGACCCAAGATGGATGAATATGTATTCAAAATAATGGATTTTGGGACATGAGGACCCAAAATAGGTTTAGGAGATGAAAAATGTTTGAAAGGAGACAGAGTGGAAGCCTTTGGAAGCTCGGATGCCAATTCTGATTTTACTTTTGTGTTGAAGTCTTTTAAGAGTGATTTGGGAATCCACACATCTTGTGATTTTCTTTTTGTGTCCAAGTCCTTTAGAATGGACTTGGGAATCCACATAGCTTTTACTTTGTTTTTGGATGTTTTAACATTCACTTCTTTAATGAGAGATTTTGGAATCCACATTTTCTTTGGTGTTCTTCTTTTCTTAGTGGACCTTTGTGGTCGTTGGAATGTTTCTTTTTTCTTTGTATTCACTTGTCGATTAGATTGGACATAGTGATCCTTATATGTAAGCAGATTTTTCATTTTCAATTTCTGATTTCTTTGTTTGACATCCAAATTGCTTCCAAAAGACTTGGGATTTGTGGATGAATAAGGTCGATATGGATGGTTCATATGGAGCGATTGATATGGAGGTTTCAAAGATGCATGTCTTTGTCGATCTTGATAGGAGATAGGGTAAGTGGATGGAGGGATATATGGACCCAATATAGATGGAAGGTTTGAAGCTTTCATCTTTTGGACATAGGGATTAAGGACAAATTTGGAGGATAGAGAAGGTTGATTCTTGCGTGCAAATGGAGGAATATAAGGTGTGAAATGAGTATCAACATCTTTAGAGTGAGCTTCTCGACCAAGTATCTTTTGTTTAGAATTCATCTTCATACTCATAGGCTCGTGAGTAACTTTGATAGGAGCAACTTTGACAGGAACCATTGATGCTTGAGGTGATTCATTGTCATGTAAGGGATTTGGAGGAATAATGGTCTCTTGAGATGGATATGGAAGAGTATGTGAAAGATATGATGGGATATGTTGATCTTGACAAGGATCTTTGTATAGTGCAAGAAGAGCACTTTGCTCTTGTTTTTCTATAGGATTTTCAGAAGTATAGGGAATATTTGGATCTTTCTTAGGAGATGGAGGGCTATGTAGCTCTTGAGATGGAGGAATATCTTTTTGAAAATATATGAGGGGGTCATCTTCAAATTGTAGGGATATGGGATCTTCATCAAATGTTGGAGGGGATAGGATAATGTCTTGGTCTTGATCATTGGTAAGACTCGTTTCTTCGTATTTGGTTTTATCCTATTGACATGGATCCACTCCAAAGGAAAATGTAGGAGTTTCAATCTCTATAAGGGGTTCTTAAAGGATTGTTGGGGAATCATTTAGAATAGGCACTGAAGCACATGGAAGCTTAGGGTCTTTGATCTTAGGAGCATGGAATGTACTCACAACAAGATTTATATTAGCTTGGATTTCTTTTAAAGGCAATCCTTGAGGGTAGACATAGTTAGCATGAAAAGTATTAGGATCTTTGTTTGATGGAGGAAATTTGGATATCCTTGAAGATTTGTAAGATGGAGGAATAGTGGAAGAAGTAGAGGTGTTATGTAGCTCATTTCTAGACATGAGTTTATGATTTTGATCATGCTTGGGATTGGTATTTTCATTTGATAATTCATGAGTATCTTCAACTTTGATTATGGCATCATCAATTAGATCTTGGATTTTATGTTTTAACTCCATGCAATGTGAATTTTTATGCTCATTGTGTCGATGATAGGCACAATAGGTACTCACAAATGACATCCCACATGAAGTGGTTTGAGGCAATGTGATGAGATTGTTTTCAAGAAGCTTTGCTAGCATTGTTGTATAAGATCGTCTCAAAGGAGTAAATGCTCTATCCCTTGGACATTTAGATCCACTTGAACTCTCCAAAGAGATGTTGGATTCAAGATTATGAAGATGTTGATCAAAGATAGGATTGACACGATCCTATAAAATGATATCTTGATCAAAGATAGGATTACCATGAGTAGGTCTCTCCTTAGTTGAAGAATGTGAAGACATGCATGCATCATGATCATAGAGAAGAGGAAAGATTGATCTTAGTGGAGACCCCTTTGATGAAGTATCTTTCTCTTCTTTAAGTCTTGAATTTCAAATTTCAAAGCTTGCATTTTTTTAGAAAGGACTTTAATGAGAATCTCCTCTTCCTTGGTATTAAGACCATAGGGTTTATCCCATTTGTTTTTAGCCATCATAAGATTGTCTTTATCAAAGTCTCAAAATGGTGCCAAAAGGATTTCCAAATTGTCCCCAAATGTGTGATTTTGGGTTTGATGTTTCAAAGTGATTGATTCCAGCATCATAGGGTTAGAATGGTCTGATAGTGAGTTGGGAACCAATGAGAGTCGATTGTTTGAAGTAAGTGACTCCAGTGCCAGAGGGTTAGAATGCTCTAATAATGAGCTAGGAATCAAGATGTTTAGTTGAGTGTAAAGACTACACGATTTGGGACTAATTGTGAAGATCCAAAAGGACATGCAAGGTAGACTTATAAGCAAGTTGTGAAACAATGACAGATGGACCAGTAAAAGCAACATGACTAGACTAAAGAGCCAAAAGGGTATCCAAAAGTACTAAATTCTAATGAGAAACAAGTATGCAAGTGTCCACTGTAATAAATATGACACACTGAATGTGAGGTTTTGTTTAACCAAATGCGAGCTTTGATATCCCGGATGTGAGCTTTCTCCCCAAATGCGATGCAGAAATGATCAGATGTAAGCTTTATTCTTGGATGTGAGTTAATGCAACCAAAAGCAACCTAAGAAAGACCAGAAATGAGCCTCTAATTTTTTGTCATGCTTTGTCTGATTTGTCTCGAAATATGTGCAAGTTTGTTTGACAGTAAGGCTTTTTTGAGACTTTCCAGTGAGTGAAAAACACAGCATGTAGTCTAAGGATTGAATTTGCTTGTTTGAAGGATTTATCTTTTTAGTAACCTTTGAAGCACATCAAGCAATTTTGCATTGTTAGGGGTGAACAAACACATCCTTAATACCTAGTGTCTAATCATAGGATGAAAATCTTTTCTCGTAGACTTAGGTACACACTCAAATCCTAATTAGAATATGGCTATTACCAAGCACGCAATGGCTCTTGTTATAATACCATATTATCCGACTCCAAATGCAAGTGAGGGCATGAAATGGCGAGTATCTTGGGGCAATTACTATTTGCCTTGCACAAATATTATCACCCTTTCAGGGATGAATCAGGTAGTTTTGACTACAATTTGTTGATTATGATGGGGAAATTCATTTGAAACTGTCTCCCATAGAATTACACAAGGGAAAATTGAGGCGTATAGCCTTATGAGTACTCAAATGTGTGTAGTCTCGCAAGCAAGATTCAAGCAGCTCCGCTCTACACACACCCAAGCATGTTCAAGGAATGATGTCAAAATTGCAAGAACAAAGTCGGCTTCATCTTCATAGGCTTTGGCCTACAAGGAAGCAATTATTTATAGTGAGTTGGAAGGGTTGGCGTAAAACCTGTCCTCACTTGGGTCATTCTCGGGAGATTTTTTCCTCAAGCGGTAGACCCTCTAATGTTTTAAAAGCATACAAAGGATTGGCGAGCTTAGGATTTCAAGATTTTTTATTCTTCAAAAGAAGAAGAGAATACTCTCCTAGTCCATGATGTTTTCTCCCAAAAACACTTCAATCAAGGTTATTTCCCTCAAACAAATTCACTCACAACTCAATCCCCCATGTCGAGTTTTTGATTCCTCCACTTGGAAGGAAGAGCAAATCCTCTAGTGAGATCAAGAAACAAGCTTAAGTTTGATTTAAATGTTCCTAGATTATGAAAACACAAGTACTTGAAAGCAAAGTTTTCTTTTTCTTTTTCCCACAAGATTTAAGTGCTTTGTTTGTTCATTTACTATATCCCAAAATTAGACAATGAGGTTCTTTTTCCCACAATTTTAAATGACTTGTGTTGTTCAATTTCAAAACCAAAGGGAATTAAACGATGTAGCTTGTTCAATTAGTCTCACAAGATTTAGTGATTTGAGTTGTTCAATTACTTGCCCAAAAAGAATTAAACAATGAGAGGTTTGCCTTGTTCATTTACCCCAAATTCCTCTCAAGTCCTAAATCAACTTTTGAGTTTATGATTTTACTTGAAGGAAGAGAGCATACTCCTCTGATTGATTTATTAAATGATAATAATTTGTATTTAAGTTTTAAAGCTTGGACCAAGTAAATCAAGTTAATCTATCAAAAACCTGCAAACCACAAGTTAGCAATTCCCTTTCCACCTTTTTGAGAAAAAAGGTACAGACAACAATCTGCAAACAAATATTAAGTTGTTTAAAGGACAGAGATAGAAAACATCCAAATATTAGTGGTTAGAATTCTCAAATTGCAAACTCAAAAAGTAGATGCGATCCTATTTTACCTAATTGCGACTGCCTTTCTTGATGCGATCCAGAATTTACCAGAAGCAATTCTTTACCAGAAATGATGCAGAATTTACCAAATGTGAGCCCTGATATCTGAGGTGCGATCATATTTCCCAGATGCAATCCAATTTCCTGAAAATGAGCCTTGACGACTACAGGTGACTCTGTACCTGAAAATAGAGAAGAGAAATTAGTCCAAAATGAAGAATAAGGTGAGGTAAAATCTGAGATTCAGTCCCACGGTGGGCGCCAAAAATGTTTGTGTTATTTGTTTACCTGTTGTCTGCAACACAACACTTCAATAAGTCATTATTTTAGTGAAAAGAAAGAGTAAACAAGCAAATCAATCACTAAAACTGACTTATTGCTTCCTATCTAAGAAGAGTATGAATAATGCTATAATTGCCCTCAGATTATGCATTTATCAGTGACACATACAACCTAGAATGGAAGATTCAATTGAAATTAGTCTAAATGCTCAAGAAATATTTATTTTAAGCTCTAAAATTGAAGATTATAACAATGCAAATGAAGAAATGGGTTAAAATGCTTAAAGATTTCTATCAATATTTGCACCATAAGTTTACTTCTAAGATTAGGGTCCCATTGAGCTTAAAATTTATTCTATTTATAGAAGAATATGGTGAATGAGAGGTTAGGATTGAAAGTGGAAGAGAGGTAGAGATTGAATCTTTGGTGATCCATGTGAGGTGATCCAAGTTATTTAACTCCCATTGGTTAGGGAATTGACATTCCTTTTTTGCAAATGGAAATGTAATTTAGGTTTTATTTAATTCCTTTTATTAATTACTTTAGCCATATTTTTGATTTGTTTTGATTGAATTGATTTGTTTTGATTTAATTGGATAAGGCAATTAATTTGATTTAGTGATTAAATTACTTAGGATATTAAATTTGATTTAATAAATTATGCCAATAAAGTGAAGAATTATCTCGACATAATTAGGGGTATGATCACACTTAGGGCAAATAGGGTCTATGGTCAGAGTAGACCAAATTAGGGTGGTTACACTTAGATCTTTCAAAGAATATCTACAACTTCTTAGACTTTCTCTTGGTCAAATAATTCTTGAATGGGTTGATTCTCTTAAATTTTTCTTGAGACTACCTCAATCCAATTCTTTCTAATTAGAAGACATGGTGATTTTGAGATGGCTAGTGATGGAAGAACAATAAGTTTGAGATGAAAGTCTTAGTGTGTTGTTTTGATTTTTCTTGTTCACTCTTTGACTTTGCTCATTTTGTTTGAAATTATTTATTTTTGTCCATTATTGGGTCATCAAAATGTCATTGAGTGCTCCAAGTTGTGATTGAGGGATTTTGTTTGTTTTTTTTTTGTTTTTTTTAGAGTAGTAATGAATTATCTAAATGAATACAAAAATAAATCAATTTATTCTATCTTCAAAATAAATTGTAATATAATTACCTACTCATAATTAATTAATTATATTAGGTTTGAATGTAATAAAAAACTATTTGGGTTTTCAATTTTGAGTATGTTAAAAGTGGTGGATTGAATTGTCTCATGTTATTATTAAGGGCTTCTCAATGCAATCATAACATTAAATATAAATCTAAGAAATGACAAAGCAATAATAATTGTTAATCTAACTAAGAAACAATAACAAAATGTTACTATCCTTAAACTTTTTTATTATCTTATTATGTCTTCCAAGCCACTGTGTGTAAAAAAAAAATCTATTAAATTTAAAACAAGAAATGTAGTGCTTATCGCGGCCGCATTCTGTCATGTGCTTATTCTTTTGATCTAAGCTAGAATATTAGATGGTGTTGTATGATACATTCAATTAGTGATATATTATTTTGTCCATATGATGTCATGATGTTATATGATGATGATTGGATGCATTCGTATCATTATAATGATGTTTTGAATCAAAACTAAAGGTGTTTTTATGTTGTTATGATCTGGTGCACTATCTTTCGTGCTATGTTGATGGACTCATTGTCTTTATGTGTATTATGTTTCATGTCATTAATGATATTATTTTACTTAGAGATCTGAGGATATTGTGATTTAATGATGTGAAGGATATGTTCATGTTATGGGATCAATGTATATGTTTCCTCCTAAGATATGATGATGGTTACTCTTGTGCTATGAGTTATAATGTTCATTTACTACCATGCTTACATTTTTGCTTGTATGGATCTTCTATGATGTGTTTGTATGAAGAGGGACATAATCACAGTTACTCATTTGTGAGATCCACATGATGTATCGATCCCCTTCACTACTTCTCATTGTTCGATATCATATATCTATATGTGCTTCAACTATTGTACTAATGTGGATAGGTACCGGACATCAACTTCACCTGAATTAGCAGGTTTGAGCGTGTCAAAAATATATAAATAACCCCAATGACAATTAAATAAGGAGGTAGTCATGTGGCCAACTTATATTCAGCCAAAATTGTTGTTTTGTCTTTTGGACGATAATTTTCCCCTATATGTAAAACACATGTCGGTTGCACTATGGTAACGTTCAATTGTTTTAGTGTGCATGATTTGTGTGTGAGTATTATGAGGAGTCTTCAGTTTGTATCATAGTCGTCTGCCCGACATGTACACCTATGTCATTCAGTGGAATCAATCAGTGTTTGGGCGTAATTGTTGTTGTCGAGTAGCTTTCTATAGAATTTTATTATATTATGGCTTTAATATTTTAATTGGAGGGCTTTTGTATTTATTTTATTGTTGATAAATAATAATATTATTAAGG
>MU223774.1:211139-232634 GCA_018584345.1 Thuja plicata | reverse complement strand
ATATATATGTATATATACATATATATATATAGATATATATATATATATATACACATATACATACACACACACACACACACACACACACACACACACACACATATATATATTGGAAATTTGATAAAAGTGACTTTTTACTTCATTTTCATAACTTGTTTTTAGGAGAATTTAGGGTTTTTTTCTCTTAAAAAATTACATGAGAAATTTGAATTTGGATTGAGAGGGCAAGATTTTGGGGAAAGATTTTTGTGGGTGTTGATCCATTGGATTTCCTAGGTGGAGTTTTCCTTCTCAAAATTTGATCTCTTTTCGTGGAATGTGCTTCATTTTCTAAGCATTTGGAGGGTTTTCTAAACCATTGAAAGGTATGGTCAATTGTTATTTTCAATTTTTTATTAAAATATGTTTTGAATTGCTTTAAATTGTTCTTAAAGTTCAATTTGTGGAATCTATGTAGGTAATTTAGAGATTTGTGGAAAAGAATGAGATCTTTCTTGCTATCTTGTTGGTATTGCTTAAAAATGAGGGTTTTTATTTGAATACATGGCTAGAGATTTCATACTAGTGTTTTTGTATGATTTAACTGCATTTTTGGCATGTGCATGATTCAAGAACAAATAGGTTTTCATATTCTCTTAGTATGTGAAAGTTGAATTTTTGGTGAATTTTGGCTTGGGTATCCCCAAATCCAAGTTTTATGTCCATGTGAGTCTTGAATAAATTCTCCTTTTGTAAAATTGCATCATTGTAGACATGAGAGGGAAACATAAATCTCGTGGATGTTTTGTGGTTGTGAATTGTGCCCTTATGAGGTCCCAATTATGCTATGGGCATGCTTGATTATGAGGATAGGCATTGTGTGTGCATGTGGATGTCCTTGTGTTATCCTTGCATGGTTGGGACAAGTATACAATAGCCAATGGACATGCCAACAATGCCCCATGCATGTGTATATGTGAGAGACCTCATCAAATCACCATATGTGTGTATACATGAGTGGATATGAAACCAATTGTGGGAGTGGATCTCAATGTAAGGATTGGAGCACAAAGGGGTCACCAGGGTAACCCATTGTGAACTCCTTAATGATCAAGAAATAACATAAACAAAACTGATGGGGTAAAACACTAAGTCAAGATAAGTAAGGATATGTGGACCTGTGTGTACTGACCATAATGGACCTAGGTGTACCGGCCATCAAGATTCCTCTTATGTGCCTTGTTGGCTCCCATTAGCCAAGGACATAGTGGAGAAGTGACAAGATGTTCTGGCATGTCAAGAACCTCATCTCTACAAGAGGATTTATTGGATCTGTATGGGCCAAATGGACATGCAACGACACTCCCATTCTTTGACTACACACCCCTAAGATTGTCTTGTGAGTTAGTGGACGTGTATTATTGAGCTCGTGAAACTTGCATGATGGTTATGTCTTGACCTTGCTTGTGGAAAACCTAGATGTCTATGTTTGATACCTTGGATTTAGTGAGATCATTCTCTTTTAGATTGTGATGTGTTGTGGTTTCTCGTGTGTGCATACTATGTATGTGTACCTTGCTTGTGTGTACGAGCCATGTAGTTATCTCCATGAGCATGGTGGGAGAGAGGTTGAGGGTTCCTCATGGTCAGGTGGTGTGACTAGTTGTCATTACGGACTATTGTACATGTGTCAAGAGATCTCAGTTAGCACTTGAAACCTGTTTGGACTTGTGATTCACAATATTGTATCCTTGCATTGATTCTTGTATTGTATCATTAAGTTGTAATTTGGAAAATATGAATACTTTCTCTTTGTAATTGAATTGTATTGTTTGGTTGATAGCATAGATAATGTTCATGCACATACATGATTGTTATAATATGTAGCCATTGATTATTTGTACCTAAATATCATGACCTTGGTGCCCTTAGTTAGATATATTACGCATTCTTATAACTTGATTTGTTTCCTTATTGCATAGCGTAGATGCTTGCTTGAAAATTAATGTAATTATGTTGCCTTATCTTCATATTATGTTTTCATGTCCCCCTCATATGTTCCCTATACCTCCCAGAATGGGAAATAACCCTACACAAACCCAATTCAAGTGTTAAAGCATTGAAACCTTTAGTTCTCCAAATATAATTTATTTTTGTTCATACATCCCTTATTCTTGCACATTCATCCAAATATTCTATGTATATGTCACATAATTGTGCATGTTTTTTCTACCTCATATGCATATGTGCAAGAATTCTCTGCAACACAATTTTTTTGCTTCTATACATCCATGATCTATTTTTGTGCATGTGTCTTCTACAGAGTTGCATATTTACAACATAGGGTAGTTCTACTTAGGTTGTTAAATAATGAGTTAGCTTTTTGGACACCCTTTATTCTCATGGTCACATTGGTATATTCACATCCAAACTTCAATCCCTCTGATGTGTGGTTGGTTGGGTTCTTCGAATTAGCACCTTGCCTAGGCATTGAACCTTGTCAGTGGGATTTTATTATCGAGGGTAAAGTAACTGAGGTTTGATGAGAAGCTTGTGTGTGTTGGTTCAAGTCCTTGATGGTGACTTGTAGGTGGTAGTTACTTATGGCCATGGATCCCTTGGAAAATGCATTGTATATTATCTGGATGGTTCAGTGAAGTTTTGTTATTTTGGTAAAGAGAATTGTGTTATGCTTGTTCATGTTAAGTAGCTTTACGGATCATGTTGAGGGATCATATGTTAGAATTATCATTAATGATGCACTATTGTTTCAAAAAAATGGTTTGCATGTTGTGCTCTTTGTTCTCCAAGGGACTCTTGGCAAGGTGTGACATCCAGTTTTAGAGCCACGTTCAAACACTGGGAGCTCTAGAGTAATGTGTTCATTATGTGTTGTGTATTGATTTGTTGTTGTAATACTTATTTCATTTGAATCTTTAGTTTATTTGTTACGAAGATACTAATGAACCTTTGTTTGCATTGAAGGATGCCTCCAACAAATACAAGACAAGGTAATAGAGGTTGGATTAGAGGTAGTGGGCCTCGTTTGAGAACTAGGTGTAATCCTCATGAAGAAGAACGGAAAGAGGGTCACCAAGAGAATGAACAACAAGATGAACAAAGAGAAAATCAGAATGATCCCCCACATGTGGTTAATTTTCTACAGAAAATATTAGTGAGATTGGTGCCCAGGCAGGAAGAGTCTCAACATGAAGGCTTACAAGAGAAACATAGTGCCCACAAAGAGTGGGAACAGTCTCATAGTCCTAGTGGGTAGATATTGGTGCATAGGAGGGATCATGGAGAGGAGAATGAGGATGTGCTATTAGTTATGCATGTGAGGGACTTGATACTCAGGTCCAACCCTCCTACTTTTGATGGAAAATGTAGTGGTACAGATGCGAAGACATGACATTGATTTGGATCAATGTTTTTCCATGCACCCATACAGGAGCAACACTAAGGCACAGTGTGCTATTATGCACCTTCGAGGCTTTTCATCCACTTGGTGATGTGCTGAGGAGAAGAATCTTAATATTGACATTGTCACTATTTCATGGGGGTTATTCCTCGATAGATTCTAGGCTCAATTATTATCTGATCATTACAAGCAAAAGAGGGTCGATGAATTCTATGAATTGAGGCAATTCACTAAATTGGTGGATGAGTATGAGCATACATTCTTTGAGCTTAGGAAATACTCCATCTATCCTCATGATGAGCCCATGCCAGTGCAACATTTAATTAGCAGCCTTAATACCCACATTAGTGGTGATGGACAACTCCAGCCTTATACCTTGGAGGTGGCGGTAGAGATAGCATGACTGGAAGAGCATAATTGGGCTAAAGACCTGGGTAGACAAGTAAGAGTTCAAGTTAGTAGTGCACCCATTACTAGATCTGGTGACGGGGTACTCAAAATCATCCCAATGGATATATGGCACCATCAATACCTCCCAGATCAAGACATTAGCAATGGTAGGGATAAAACTCATCCCATAGCCAATAGATATAGTGTAGTGGTAAGGCCCATACCAGGAAGGGGCATAGTTGGTGTCATATTCAGCAGTGCCTGGATCACGATCGACAAACTTAGAGTGTGTCATAGATTTCTAACAAGGCTAGTTCACATTACTTGAGTGCACCCTCATAAAAACCTAGTTTCCCTGACCATGGGTGTTTAGCTTATGGTCGGTATGGTCATATAGTTGCTTGTTATCTCTAGAAGACAACATCTAGGTTGAGACAAACACAACTCACTTTTGACCCCAGTGTGGGAAATTCAAGAAGATCTCAAAGGTTATTTGCAATAGTAGATGACCACCAGACTCAGCATCAAGGCACCATCGCGGAGACTATACGTGTGTTACGTGGAAATATTATCTCTATTTTATTTGATTTTGGTGTATCCAAATTATTTATGTCCTCCTCTCTTGTGGAATGGTGTAGGCTAGTGGCAAAATGACAAGCAAATAGGTGGTAGGTAGAGTTAGCCACGTGTTCTAAGGTGGTTGTAGATTTTGTAGTGAGCAGTTGTCAATTGTATTTGAAGACTTTTATCACTTTTATTGATATTTGCATCTTATCTTTGGGATCATATGGAATTGTATTAGGCATAGATTGGCTAGCCTTGTACTACTTGTATCGATTGCCAACAAATGATGATTTAATGTGTGGATGACTCATAGAGGAATGCAAAGCTTGTAGGGGTTCAAGGACCCGCCTCCTTGTGCATGGTCTCAGTGAATAAGCTAAAATAGTGTATGAGGAAAGGTTGAGATTTGTTTGCAATATTTGTTAAGGATTCAGAGGAGGGTGAAATTTAGGGAGCATCTCTTGATGATCGTCCACTTCTTTGTGAGTATTGTTAACACAAAAGTCTGCACCCTTGCCTAGATGGTGACTAGTGACCTAGGCAACCTCATGAAACATGGAAACAACCTCCAATTTTGGGACTTGACAAGCGAGGTTGAGTCTCTAGAGAAGGTCGACTTCTACTACAATCCGAGTGCACCTAAAACTATTACTTTTGAGGAAAGGGAGAAGGATTGTGTAAAAGGGAAATACAAAAGGGAAAAGGTGATGCACCAGATTGAATCATGGATACTCTCACTGCCTAGGACTGCACTTGACATTAATAAAACCTCAAAAGATACACTAGTCTCAACTCTAATCTATTTCATAAAGACTCATATGCATTTTAGAATTAATGAGATGCTACAGGGAAAATAAATTCACTGATAGCACTCACAAGCAAGGAAAATACAACATAAAAACTTAATAAAAATAGGAAGAAACATTCATTATAAGGAAAATAGCATGCACTTAATACCAGAATGGTGAGAAGAGGTAAAATCAAGAAATTTCATTAATGGAAGGCAAAAGGAAATACCAAACAATCTTAATCGAAGCATTTTAAAATCAGGAGCATTAAATGATAAATTTTCAAAATCATTAGTGGGGCATCAAAATCAAACTAAATTTTTCATCAAGGATCCATATCAAGGTGACATATGCATCAAATTAGCATCAAGCATCAAATCAATAAAATCTACCTCAAAATTGCATCATTATCAACATTAGATATCAAATCAGTATCGAACATCGAATCAAGCATCAATATCTACATACAAATTGGATATCAGATTGAACATCAGGACATCAAACATTGAGTATTCTTTGAAAGAACATGTTGCACACATTGCTTTAAAGAGGGATATTTATATACACCCTAAATTGGTCAACCAAAGTTAAAGTGGTCTAATCAAGTCAACGTCATGCAATAATTAACAAAGCCATTAATTAATTAAATACAAGCCACGAGGGATTAATTAACATATACAATTGATTTAATCAATTAGTCATATAGTACAATTAAATAAATCAAATCCAACCCATCTAATTCCCCTACATGGATAATTTAATTAATTGTGTGAATTAATTAATTCCTAATTTCAACAAAGGGACAGAAATTAATTAGTTAATGAGAAGTGAGGATTAAAAGCACATGGATCACTCCAAGCTGTTCTATCTTATCCACTCATTTAGCCTTTGCTATCCTCACCACTCATTTTGTCATCTTGTCCCCCTATTTGAAACACAACTTGACCTATCTCATCTAATCATGGTTAAATCACTCTACCCCCTACCCTTGGGAAAATCCTATAAATAGAATGCATTTCTTAATGCAAATCACCACTTTACATCCACTGTAATTTGCATCATCATTATAGTCAAATATGCATCCATGTTTAGAGTAATTTGAATTCAATTTAGCATTGTAATAGCATAATTATCGTTCAATTCATCATCTAGAATAATTGCACATCATTTTCACTCTCTTTTTAAGGATTATCACTTTAGGATTGCTCATTGGCAGCTGAGAACACTCTTATAGTCTTCTTAGATAGGGAAACATGAGACATTCCTGAGTATTTTGGTTTCAAATAGCTTAATTAGTCAATTTGAGTTGAAATAGTTGAATTAAAGTTTCATGATGGTACTTTACATACTTCACCAGGTGCACTCAAATTTACTTTTATCTCCTTCTACATCTACTTTTCAGTTATCTTGATTATTCATTTACTTATTAATCTTATTCATCCCCTTTTTTATTCTAATAAGCAAGGAATATAAACCCCAAAAGTGAAAATATTGCATTAGCATCCCACTTGCATGGTGTTGTTGATCTTATTTTTCTTGAGGTGGTTTCATATTCCAATGTGTGTTGTAAATTGGAAAAAAACTAGGTTTTATGGTGACCCCCTTTTTCCACTACACACTAATATATTATTTTGTCCATATGATGTCATTGTTGATGTGAGTAGTTGATTATTTAGGTAATTTAGTAGTGATCATATATGCATGGTGTGTGTGTCATTATATGTCATTATGTTATATGATGATGACTGGATGCATTCATATTGTTATGATGATATTTTAATTCAAAACTAAAAGTGCTTTTATATTTTTATGATCCAATGTACTATATTTTGTGCTATGTCGATGGATTATTTAGCCTTATGTGCATTATGTTTCATGGTATTAGTGATATTGTTTCAATTATAGATTTGATGATATTGTGATTTAATGATGTGATGTATATGTTCATGCTATGGGATCAATGTATGTTTTTCTTCATGACATGGTTACTCTTGAGCTATGAGTTACTGATACTCGTTTAATGCCATGCTTATGTTATTGGTTTTATGGATCTTGTATGGTGTGTTTATATGAAGAGGGGCAAAGTCATACTTACTCACTCATGAGTTCCACACGATGTCTTGACCCCCTTCACTAATTGTCATTGTTTGATATCATACATGTTTATGTGCTTCGACTATTATATTCACGTGGGCATGTACTAGGCATCAAATTCACCTAAATTGGCTGGTACGACCATGCCCAAAATACATAAATAGCCCCAACGGTGGTTAAATAAGGAGGTGGGCATGCGGCCAACTTATATTTAGCCAGAATTATTGTTCCAACTTTTGGATGACAGTTTTCCCCTATATGTGAAACACCTACTGATTACAGTATGGCAACAATAGTTTGTTCCAGTGTGCATGATTTGTGTGTGTGTTATGAGGAGTCTCTAATTTGTATCGTAGTCATCTCCCCGACATGCATACCTATGTTTTTCAGTGGAATTGGTCAATATTTGGACATAATTATTGTTGCCAACTAGTTTTCCATATAATTTAATTATATTGTGATTTTAATATTTTAAATGGAGGGATTTTGTATTTATTTGTTTTTTCATGAAATAATATTATTATTGAGGCTCTATATTTTTAAAAAAAAATTAAGTCATTTTGGAAATTGGATAAAAGTGACTTTTTACTTCATTTTCATAACTTGCTTTTAGGAGAATTTGAGTTTTAATTTTCTAAAAACTTTACATAAGAAATTTTAATTTGGCTTGAGAGGGCAAGATTTTGGGGAAAGATTTTTGTGAGTGTTGATCGATTGTATTTCTTGAGTGGATTTTTCCTTCTCAAAATTTCATCTCTTTTTGTAGAGTGTGCTTCATTTTCTAAGCATTTGGAGGGTTTTCTTGACCATTGAAAGGTACACTCACTTGTTCTCTTCAAATTTTTATTAAAAGTCATTTTGAATTGTTTGAAATTGTTATTAAAGTTTAATTTATGGATTCTATGGAGGTAATTTAGAGATTTGTGGAAAAGGCCCTATGAGAAAGAAGCCCTCTTGGGCACCTAAGAGTTGGAGTTTTCTTTCTATCTTGTTGGTATTGATTGAAAGTGAGGGTTTTTATTTGAATTCATGGTTGGAGCTTTCATAATAGTTTGTTGGATGATTTAAATGCATTTTTGGCATGTGCATGATTCAAGAACAAATGGGTTTTGTATTTTCTTGGTATGTGAAAGTTGAAATTGTGGTGAACTTTGGCTTGGGTATGCCCAAAGTCAAGTTGTATGTCTCTGTGAGTCTTGAATGAACTCTCCTTTGTAAAATTGCATTGTTATAGACATGTGAGTGAAATGGAAATCTTGTTGATGTTTTATAGTTGCAAATATCACCCTTGTGAGGTCTCAATTATGTTATGGGCATGCTTGATTCTGAGGATAGACCTTGTGTGTACATGTGGAATTCCTTGATGTTACCCCACATGGTTGGGATGAGTATACAATAGTCGAGGGACATGAAAAAAATCTCCCATGCATGTGTAGATGTGAGAGACCTAATGAAATTGTCATGTGCAGGCATGTACATGAGTGGATGAAAAGATAATTGTAGGAGTGACTCTCAATCGGGGGACCAAGGCACAAAGGGGCCACTAGAGTAACCCATTATGGAGTCATTAATCAAGAGATAACACAAAAAAAACTATTAGGGTAAAACACTTAATCAAGATAAGTAAGGATATGTGGACCCGGGTGTGCTGGCCACCAAGATTCCTCCGACATTCCTTGTGGGCTCCCATTTGCCAAGGACGTAGTGGAGAAGTACCATAATGTTTTGGCATGTCAAGCACCTTATCTCCATGAGAGGATTGCTTAGCACCACATGGGCTAGATTGACATGCGATGACACTCCCATTTTTGGACCACACACCCCCTCAGATTGTCTTGTGAGTCAGTGGACATGTGTTGTTGAGCTCGTGAAACTTTTATGATTGTTACATCTTGAACTTTCTTGTGGTACACCCAAATGTGTATGTTTGATACCATAGATTCATTGAAATCATGCTCTTTCAGATTGCATTGTGTTATGGTTTCTCTTGTGCATACCTTGTATGTGTACCTTGCTTGTGTGTATGAGACACATGGTTATATACGTGAGCACGGTGAGAGGGGGCTTGAGGGTTCCTCATGGTCAGGTGGCATGACCAACCATCATTAAGGATTGATGTACAATTGTCAAGCAGTCCTAGTTAGCACTTGAAACCCATTTGGACTTGTGATTCATGATATTGTATCCTTGCATCAATTTTTGCATTGTGTCATTAGGTTGTAATTCAACAAATATGCATACTTTCTCTTTGTATTTGACTTTTAGTGTTGGGTTGATCTTAGTTGGATATACTGTGTATTCTAATAACTTGATTTGTTTCCATATTGCATAGTGCAGATGCTTGCTTGAAATGTTTTGTAATTATGTTGCATTATCTTCATAGGATGTTTATATGCCCCCCTTGTATGTTCCCTATACCTACCATAATGGGAAATAACCCTAAGAAGACCTAATTCAAGTGTTAGAGAATTGAAACCTTTAGTTCTCCAAGTCCAATCTATTTCTACACATACATCCCTTATTCTTGTGCATTCATCCAAATCTTTTGCATATATGTTCCAAAACTATGCATATATTTTCTGCAACCTATGCATATGTGCGAGAATTCTCTAGAATGCAATATTTTTATACTTCTGAGAATCCATGCTTTGTTTTTTCACATATGTTTGAACTGTGGAGCTACACATTTACAATAGAGAGAAATTCCACTTAGACTGTTAAAAAATGAATTATCTTTCCAGATACCCTTTATTATTGTGGTCATATTGGTATATTCATATCCAAACTTAGACCCCATCTAATGTCTGGTTGATTGGGATATTTGAATTAGAACCTTCTCTAGGCATTGGGCCTTCTCACGAGAGTTGATTATTTGGCATACAGTGTGATACCCACCCTTAGTTTGCTTTTCAGTTTTATGGTCAAACTCTTTTATGCCACCTTTTCATGTGTGCATTGGTTATTTTAGTTGTTATGATTTTGGAGTTCCTTGGGATGTAAACATTACATAGTGATTTGATTTATTATGAGCCTTTGGTTAGTGTGTGATATCATGTGTTATGGATATACAACTATGGTTAATTTTATGATGAATATGCACATATTATGATATCATTTATATTTATGGATTTTACTAACATACTGACCTTATATCTATGCTTACATGGATCACATGTATGTTTTACATTTCTATTTGATGTGTCTGATATGGTGAGGGACAAATTTGTAGTTACTTGATTTGGCGAGATCCACATGATGTACTAGTCTCTACCACTATTTGTTATGTATTGTCATGTGCATGTTCAACTTTGTGATGATAGGTTTGCAGGTACCAGACATCATCTTCCCTGAATTGGCAGGAGTGAGTGTGCCCATACACATGTCTCAATGGTAAAAGAGGGGAGATAACATTCAATCCTAAATCCCATCCTAAGCCTACATGTTGTCCTAGGAATGGACAATAATCTGACTGACTACCATGTCTAAATCTGTCAAGGTGATGTGGATTCGTGAGCCTTGTATGTTTGTTCTTGTGTTTTCAGTTGCTTTTCTATTTTGATGGGTTCATTTAGATTAGTGACACTCTTTGGCTTATTTTTAGTAAATGATTATTTAAGGTAATTATTAATGTTAATAATTACACCTTTAATAGAGTTAAAATATTAATATATTAAATGTATGGTTAATTAATAATTAAATATTAATTAAATGCCTATAATTAATTAATTAATTTGATTATTAAGTCTTAATTTAATATTTAGGATTTAATTAATATTAAATTCATAAATTGTATTTAATTGTGCAAATTAAATTTTTTTTCGGTCAGTAA
Source organism: Thuja plicata (assembly GCA_018584345.1). Lineage (NCBI taxonomy): Eukaryota > Viridiplantae > Streptophyta > Pinopsida > Cupressales > Cupressaceae > Thuja > Thuja plicata. The sequence goes on along the minus strand of MU223774.1, from coordinate 221,569 downwards.
TAGGTTATTTTGTGTTAATATATAAAAAGAAATTACATTTATATTACTCCACAATGCTTTTCCTCCTTGCCCTAAATTTCCATCTTCTATAGGAGTCCATGCTCCATTACAAGTTGTATATGTATGACTCCATCTATTAACCCTATCAATGTATGTTGTTCTACTACACCTCAAAATATAACATTTAAAACATATACATTGCTTTGCATAAAGCCGAGTATACTAAAATTCAAAAAAGACCTAGAGCTCTTCTTTTTGGCTTTAATCCCGCTCTGTTACTCTGTTGCTTCTCCAATTTATCTTGGTTTCAACTTCTCCAGCTTCTTTCAGTGTGCCCTACATTCTTCTCCTTCGCTTGACGTTGATCATCTCTTTCCATAACAACTCCAAAATTTCAAAATGTATCTTTGCAAAATGGGGAATTACCTTTCAATTTCTAATCATATCTCCTCCCTTTTTGGCCCATTTTGGTGCATGTTTTGAATGACACCATCACCGCCAGTTTCTTCATCCTTTCTACTTCCCTGCGCTTGTGCAATTCTACCTCTGCCTTGACCTGTTACCATCCCTCCCTTTCTTTCCCAATCATCAATGACTTATCAAATTTTTGCCTCCACCCAAGGAAAGGGATCAACCCATATTGTTAAGCATCGTCATCTTCTTCAAAACATTCATAAATGTCTTGCCCTATTCCGGGTATAGACCATTCCAAAATTGAGTCTAGCTCGCCCAACACCTCTTCTTCAAATAAGGCTCTTATTATGCGGCCCACTTCATCAATTTCCTCTCTGAGCTTGAGGCCCCAAGAAATGATAACAACAATAACATCCAAGTTGGTTCTACACTTAATTCTCCTTTCCTAAAATTATTCTCTAATAACTTTTAAAACGACCTCCACCATCTTCGCAGATTTGATTTTTACCAAGCCTTTAACCCTTTCAAAGCTTGTTGGCCCCTTAAAAGATTTCATTTATTTATCTGAGTTGATGCAGAAGGTAGCTTCCATCTTATATTTCTCTGTCACTTTCTCTTTTCTTTAAACTGGTGTGCTTAATAAAGTTTGAATGTTAGCTTTTAACTCCATGATAGCGTTGCTTCCTTGACTAGCCAATATTTGTGCATGCCAGCGGTCACTTCACACTCATTGTTATAATTATAAAGCATGTCTCTCATTAATTTCCTTCCCTCCTTTGTCATGATATTGCATCATTTCCATGATTCTCCATACACAACCGTCATCAATCATGTCCTCTTCCTCATGTCACTTGAAACTTGCCTTTACCTAACTTTAATTACATTCCATACTTTCAATTTTGTTGATCATGATGTCATCAAGTCTATTGTTAAATTGAGACCTATCTAAAGTTTCATTAGTAATGTAATTGAATTCTTAAAAAATATGAGTTTCTATTTTTTCAAAGCTTGTGGCCCAATTTGTGATTTTATCATCCTCTACATTACCTTCTCTTAAAGTGTGGCTGATACAAAATTCATTAAATTTATGTAAGAGAAATACCACCTCCCTTACTATGCTATTAATGAGCCATGTCTAGGAATTTCCCTTTTTAATTGCCTCTATAATGACCTATAAATCACCCTCCAAATGCATTTTCTTCACACCCAACCTCATTCCCAGTTTAACTGCCAGCAGAGCTGCTTGTGCCTCTGCCATATTGTTTGTTCCTGTCCCTATCCTCTGAGCTTCTAATGCCACCACTTCCCCATTACTATTTATAACTATAGGACATGTTCCTGATATTCCTGGATTCCCTTTCGAGGATCCATCAAAATTTATTTTTATCCATCCTATATTAGGAGGAAACCATTTAACATCCTTTCTACATACCTTCCTTGTTCCTACTTGACTTCCATCATTCTTATATCTGACTTTGATTCCCAACCACTGTTTGTATATTGAGCTATCCCATAATGTGAAGACCATATTAGCATTTAGTTTTCTAACTGCTACACTCATTACTTCCTCTATTGATGAGTTTATTCTAAGTAAAATTTTGCCAACTGATTTTGAAGTGTCATGAAAATTTCTTCTGTTCCATTCCTTCCACAGCTACCATATAATTATTGAAGGGCTTACTGTCCAAATTTTTGAGAAAGTATATTTATTAGAGTCACACCACCACCACTTGAATATATCTAAAAGAGAATTTGGCATTGGTCCTACAAGGTTTAATTTTGACTTAACCATTCCCCAACATTGTTGAGCATAAGCACAATGTACAAAGAGGTGATTAATATCTTCCCCCACTTGTTTACATATGGGGCACATAGTTGGTCCTATAAAACCACACTTTTTCCTCCTCACCCCTGTTAATACTCTCCCTTAAATGGAAATCCATGAAAAATGCTCCTGCTTTCTGTAAGTAGTCCTTATCCCAACATAATTTATATGGCCAACCACTTGTCGTTTCCTCATTGATTAATAAATTATACCCCAGTTTTGCTGAATAATTCCCACTCTTAGCTGCACACCATATTATGTTATCCTTTGTATCCAACAACTGTATTGGTCTACTATTCAAAATAACTTTCATATCATTGCACAATATTTCATTCAATCATGTTGTAGTAGCCTCCTTCCATCTCCACTGCAATCCCAAGGGCCCATGGAATTGTTCCATATAATCTCGAACCTTTTCTCCCCATACATTTTTTGTGCTTTCCATGAGCTCCTGTGAGTTTTAAATATTTACAAGAGCCATTTTTCCATTCCATGAAACTTCCCAGAGTGATGCATCCCTACCATCACCAAGCTGCCATGATATGTGGTCACAGATTAATGGTCTACATTCTAAGATGAAGTTCCATATTGTTGATCCTTTTGGGGGATTCTGAACTGTAAGAATTCTAGTGTCCTCCATTATGTCCAGATACTTTGCCTTGAGAATTTTTACCCAAAGATGATGTGGCTTTGTATACATTTCCCATACAAGTTTTGCCCCTAGGGCTTTGTTAATAAGTTTCCATATTCTAGTCTAGCACCCTCATTTTTATGAGATTTACAAATTTATTCCCATGCCACAAGTGGTATTTTTTCTTCCTCTTTTCCTCCATTCCAGAAAAAACTTACTCATACATTGTTCAATGTACTTTAGCACTTTAATGGATATTTTTAAACAACTCATTGAAAATATAGGAATTGTTGCAATAACCGATTGAAGCATCAGAATACGACCCGCATAATTCAGTCACTTTCCTTTCTAGCTATTCATTTGTTTTACACAACTATCTACCAAATCCTTCCATAGATTTTCTTTTGAAGCACCTTAAAAGAGTGGGATTCCTAGGTATTTATTTGGAAGAAATCCTCCTTTCATTCCCAATACCCTAAGCATACACCGCTGAATAGGTATAGAGGTATTAAAGAAGAAAACTTCAGACTTCTCCCAGTTAATAAATTGCCCCAAGACTTTACCATATAAGTCCAGGGTAGATCTTATAACTCTGGATTCCTGAGCCGATGCTTCACCCATGAGAAAGGTATCATCTACAAACTTCAAATGAGTTACTAGTTCCAAACCCCTTGCAACATTTAAACCTTTCCATTCACCATGACCACCTGCTTGTTTGATTTTCCTTCCCAACACTTCAACAAGAATAATAAAAAGGAAGGCTGAAAGAGGGTCACATTGGCAGATACTGGTTGTGGTTTCAAAGAAGCCTTGAGGGCTTCCATTGATCATTATTGACAAGCATGGGGTAGAAATGTAGCTGAGAACCCAGTGACACCATCTAGTTTCAAACCCAAGTTTCCAAAGCACTTTTATTAGGAAAGCTATGTTTACATTGTCATAATCTTTTTGGATATCAAGTTTAATCATCATACCACAAATTTTCCCAAATTTGATTGAATGTATTGCTTCATGCACCACTATGATTCCTTTATATATGGATCTTCTTGGGGAAAACCAACTTTGTTCTTCTGAAATGAGTGAAGGTAGAACCAATTTCAATCGATTAGCCATTACCTTGGCTATTGCCTTATAGACAGTATTGCATAATTCTATCAGTTTGAAGTCACTGAAATATTCTTTCTTTCCTTTTTTGGGAATCAAAGTTAGAAATGTATTATTAAAATCTTTGAAAATGAAGCCCCCCTTTCTAGACTCCTCTACCACCTCGCATAGTTCCTTTCCAATTATATGCCATGCTTTTTGGAAAAATAGTGCTAGGAAGTCATCTGGTCTAGGGTATTTGTCACTGCCTAAATTAAATAGGGCTTTTTTTACTTTGCCTTCATTGATAACTTTCATCAGCATCTTGTTATGCTCTCTTGTCACAAGCTGTGGTAGAACCTCTAGAAGGTTGTCATCCTCCTCCCCTCTCCCTATATTCTTAGAAAAGATCACAAAGAAGTAATCTATTGCAGCTTTATTGATTTGATCTTGATCTGTTAATATATTTCCTTGAACATCTTTGATAGAGAAAATCTTATTCAAGGATCGGCTTCCTTTAAGTGAGTTATGGAAGAATTTTGTATTTTTGTCCCCTTCTTTTAACCATAAATCCCTTGACTTTTGCCTCCAGTAAATTTCCTCTCTATTTAAAACTTCATAATATTTATGCTTTAACTCAACTTCTTGATTTTATAGATTATTGTCCATCCCTCCTTGGACCGTGAGCTCATTCAAAGCAGCTAATTCATTTTCCAAATTAAACTTTTCCTTAAAGATATTTTTAAACACTTCCCTATTCCATACTTTTAAGTTCTCTTTTAAGTACTGTAATTTTTTAAAAAAGAGAAAGGAACAATTACCAAATCTTCTTGGGGCTGCTATCCACCATGTATTAATCATCTCCATAAAGCTTGCCTCTCTCAACCACATTTTTTCAAATCTGAATGGGGCACATTCTGGGACTGCATCTTCCAGGATCCTTGAACAAATTGGGAAATGATCTGAGCCCGTTATAGGTAGAATTTCAGCTTGACATAGCCATTTGGTTTCCTCCCACTCTCCCCCTAGTAGGAACATGTCTAACTTTTCCTCTATGTTGGTAAACCCCACTATTCTATTAGTCCAAGTAAATGATCCATTTTGAAAGCTAACATCTTGCAATTCATTTAAAGCCACAAAGTCTGCAAATTCTTTTTGACTCTGTCTGATCCACCCTTTCACACCCAAATTTTCTATGGGAGAAAGAATAGCATTGAAATCTCCTCCTAGAAAAAAAAATATTATCTTTTAGTCGATTAATAATCCCAGTGAGGTCAGCCCATAACTGTTGTTTCAAAGCTTGATTGCACAACCCATAAACATTGAGGTAAAAAAAACAAGTATTCATCTGAAAGGATAGAACCTTTATTAGCTGCCAATGAATTCCATCTTCAACTAAGCTAACATTTACCCCTACATCTTTCCATAAAATCCCCAATCCTCCTGAAGCTCCAACTGCCTCCTTAAAGAGGCATTTCCACCTTCCAAATTTTCTTGCAAACTGTTGCACGCCTTCTCCACTTAACTTTGTCTCTTGTAAAAACACTAAGTCTAGTTGGGCTTGATCAAGACATCTTTTGACCAAGCGTCATTTTTCAGGGGCATTGCAACCTCTAACATTCCATGATAGGAGTCTCATGGCTTGCAGGAAGAGGGATATCCTCTTCCCCATCGTAGCAATTTTGACTGGTCAGATGCATTTCCAGCCATGACAAGCTTTACCTTAGTAGATTTATGCCCTCTCTACTTCTTTTCCTTTACATCAGGTTTTTCAATCATTGATTCAGTCTAGCTTATAGTCCATTTCTCCAATATGTCCATCTGGTCATGAAAACCTAAGTTTTCATCTCTTGCCTCTTCCTCTTAAGACTCATATTCTGAATCTGTATTGTAGTTGTGCTCCTCATTTTTTTTTCCATATCTTCCATTTATTTTTCCAGATTTCTAATGGGTGAAATTTTAATATCCTTGTAAAATTCCAAGTTATTATTTTCCTTTTCTTCTTTGGTATTTTCCATATGCTATGGCTGACAAACCCCATCTATTTTAAAGTCTGGTTTACTACTTCTATCAGTATAGCCTTGCTTAGAGATTTTGGGAGTTTTTAAAACTTCTTCCTATGAATCAGGTACAATTAGAGCTTGCTCACCACCCCCCTACATTTTCTAATTCCCTTATATCACCATTAGTAGGAGCCATATCTAGAGAGAAGGGAGTCTCTTTTACCACTTGAGTGGATTTTGGGATTTCCATATTTGTCAATTGGGAGGGGTTTTCAAGAACCTTTAGTTTCTCTCAATTATCCATTGAAATCTCTGGGCTGCACACTTCTTGGGGTGTGTTTGTCTTGTTTTTGTATAGTAAAAAAATGGAAGCACTTCCATTGTAGACTTGTTTAGCCTTTCGAGTAAGTGGTTTGGGGTCATATCAAGCACCTTGAATGGGTTCCTGAGTTAGACCTAGCTTTCCCCCTATTCTGCCCCTCTTTCCACTTCTTTCCAGCCTGATTTCTGCATTCTGGATTGTAGACCTGAGATTCTGGACTTCAAGGTCAGGGTCAACCTTTTTGTTCAATGTCAACCTCAACCCTGACCCAGGTCAAGGTCGACCTTGACCTTGAACCAGGGTTCAAACTTTGGGGTCTTGCAGTTTTTGGATGTCGGTCTTTGCAAAAGTTATTTCCCACTTCTGGGTCAGTTGTTTCGAGTTTTGAAGTGTCGATTCCTAAATTATATTTAACTTAGTTCCTCTCCTAGGGGTAAATTCTTTAATGGGAATTTAATTATCCTATGTCGGCCTCCTTAGAAGATTGTGCCCTAATTTCATATAAAAGGAAGCTTTCTCCTCTTATTTTCTCTAAGCAATCTTGAGAAAGAAGTCCTCTATTGAAGCCTAAGCATCCTTGAGCAATTGAGAACCATCATCAAGTGAAGTCCAAGCAAGCTAAGGAGCAAGATTTCAACCAAGCATTCAAGCATCCATTTTCATGAAGGAGATCCATTGGAGGCCATTGAAGGATTCAAGCTACATAGTGCCCTTTTGGTGATCTCTCCATCCACCTTCTTCCAAGCCTCTTCTAAATTAATAACCCATTCAAGACTTGGTGTTAGAGATCTACAAGCAAGAGATTGAAGACATCCTACAATTATACATTCTACATATTTGGTGAATACATACTTGTGGAATCAAGGATTTGAATCCTCCACAAGGACTTTTTCAAGCAAGGTGAATTAGTGCATTTACTTTGTTTATCTTTATGCAATTTCAATTATACATATTTGAGGTTAATTCCAAAACTGGGGTTTGACCAAGGCAAACCCCTCCCCCCCAACAAACAAACCTATTTTTCTTGCAGGTACAGGTTCAGGACTGCGGATTTGGACTTAGATCTGGATACCCTTTTCGACTTTCTTGCGGACTCCGCGAACAGATTCTTTGTCGGACATGTGTAGGTCAAGGTCAACATTATTGGGTTAGGGTTGACATTTGTGGGTCAAGGTTGACCTTTTTCATAATGTGGTGTCAGATCGGAAAAAGATTTTGGGGTTTTGTTTGTCTCTGCATTCTGGTTCCAGATTATACTTTAGTTTTTCCAAAAATAGAGTACAGACCTCAGAAAATAGAATTCTTTGATCTAGAATTCTTTAAGGTTAGTACATTTCTCCTATTTCTTCAATTACTATCATATATCATATCTATATATTCAATTAACAGAATTTAAGATCTCCTTCTTTACTCTCTTTTCCAAATGGTTGATTCATTTGTGCATTAATCCCTCTTTTGGGTTGATCAACTTGGATCTTGCATTTGTGCATTTGGGGATAAAGGTGGAACATCTTATCTTCTCCTTAATCACAATTGTAATATACAATCAACACAATTCAATTTAAATGTAAATGTTAGGGAAATACACAATCAAACCCTAATAAAATTAAATAAACACAAAAGAAAGATTTTTCTTCCTTTACAGTTTTGTTCTTGTTTTTCTATCATTTCTTCCTCAAAGCTGATAGACCATGCGGGGAGTCTAGTTCTTTTTTCTTCTATCGCTTTTATCCATTTTATGTTTTTGTTGCATTCTAATCCTTTTCCTTTTTTTAGGGCTTGACAAATATGGAACAATATAAGAATAAATAGTTATATGCAGAAATCAAAAGAAGAATAAAACTTAACACAGATAACACATAGATTTAACATGGTTCACCCAAAACCTGGGCTACGTCCACCTACATAGCCATCCAACTTTTCTTAATATCCAGCAAAATAGTACACCAACATTATAATGCATTATGCATATCAGCCACTTATAACATATGTTTTAGGTTAACCTGTAAAATCGGCCATTTTAGGGTTTTACAATGTCGGACTTCTTTTTCCTGAAAAAGCAAATCTTTTTCCCGAAAAAGCACAAAAAATTTGACCATTCGCCACAACTAGATGAGTAGGGCCACAGTATCAACATCCACTACATGATTAGTCGTCATAATATCAACACCTTTCTCATTGCCCTGCTCTGTCCCCATTTGAAAATCTACATTATTCACCTCAATTTTTAGTCACCATTCCCCATCTGCCGTTCCAAGGAATACATAGTCTGGAATCTGATAACATTTCTATATTTTGACAAGCACTTTGGAGTATATGTAGAATTCATTGCCATCTACTGCTTCCTCCGCTTGTAGGAACATTCCTAGGTTGTTCCCAATCTCCTTTAAAGTTTCTTCATCCTTATATTCCCATGGAAGATTTTTGAGTTTTAGCCACATAGAAATGCTTTCTACTTCCTCTTTATCCGTGTTGAATTTTGGATTCCAATCCTGAATGTAGATACCTTTTCCATCCACCATATATGGGCCTCTTTTCAGGATCCATTCCTTGTCCATTTTTGTAGGACTGATAACCAAGAAGAACTCATTTGTTAGAGTTTTGATCTCAAATTGTTTCCCCCAATGATTATCAACCCATTTTTGGATTTTGGCTATGGACGACCATGGTCTTATCCAATTCATAAAGAACATTGTTTCTTGCAACCTATTTACTAAATCATTCCAATGGGGATTATTTATCAATAAAGAAAAAGCTCTAATGAGGACTAGATCCTCTACCTTTTCTCCAGTAGTTTGGGTTGTCGTCATCAATTTGTCATTTGTTACTTCCTTACTTGCCTCTTTTGGATGCCAAAATTTACCCTCGATTTGCTTGAAGGTAAAGTTTCATGGTCGATAGAAGGATCCTCTTGGTTTCCAAACAAAGGGTGCTCTATTCTCCCTGCCCCGTCCATTCCGCCATACTCTTGGAATCTGAAAGAGGTCCTATCGTGGGGGAATCCAACCCGCTCTACCATTAGGCTAGCTTTGACTCTCCACACCTTTTTGGCCCATTCTATTTTGCACCCATCTATCTTGTCTAGGTTGTTCAAACCTGAAGATCTCCTGTTGTCTATTTACAACAAACCCTTTGTTTCTCATTATGACTCTGATGTTCCATTGTAAAGAACTCTGGCCTGGTCGCATTGTTGGTTGCAACCATTGTCTTTGATTTCCTCTGCTAATCCCATTAACTCCATATCCCTTACTTCCATAGTCATTGCCTCCATAGCCATTACCTCTAGATCTGTAGCCTCCATAGTTGTTACCTCCAGAGTTGTTGCCCTCCATTAAGTTGCCTGATTAATTATTTAATTAAAATATTCTCATGCATTCTGAATTATGACTTTGATTTTAGTTTATAAAGTTAAGTTATGCAATTGATTTAAGTCAAAATTGAAATTAAAGTGTTTCTTTTAATTTTTAATTAAAATTTTAATCCTAATTAAAGTTGCACTTTTTCAAAACCTAATTTCCTAATTTTCATATATATGTGAATTGAAATCCATTTGGAGGCAATCAGGTGAAAGGAGAATTTTTAAATTAAATAATTTTTGTAAATCTTGGGAATATTTTGGATTCGCTTCTTGCTTCAGGATTGTATCAGATCTGTTCATCGATTATTGAGGTAGGATTTTCAAACTTGATAATTCTAAATTTTCACATCCTTGTCTTCTATGTATCTGAATTGCTGAGATCTTGTGTTTGAAACTTCCTTGTTTGAAATTGTGTGATTATTTTGTTAAAATCTCAGGGGAAAGGTTTGCGGTACAATTTTATAGTTTTTCCTTCCTGTATTTTTGTCAGATCTGTATCTGGGCTTAAGGGTTTCAGTAGAATAATTTGGGTAGAAAAATTGTTGTTAAGGTTTTCAGATCTAAGAAAAAAATCCTTGTATGAGAAATCTTTGTATACTCACCAAAATGATTGTTGGGCTTCAAATCTATGTTAAACTCTTCCCCGTGCTCATTATTTCATACCTTTTCCAGTTTAAAATTCATGCCTTAGGTTTAGATCTGCAAAGAAATCAAATAGTAGGGTTGAATAGCATGCCAGGAAAACATTTGATCAATAATATTCATTGCATATTATTAATCCCCATTAAAAAAAA